>SZYD01001729.1:0-97488 GCA_009363875.1 Mikania micrantha | reverse complement strand
AAGGATATTCTCTCACCGAACTGGCAAACTGTTGGAAAACTTTCATTCAGAATATAAGCCAGATGATAAAACAGGAAAACCTAAGATGTAGAAGATTCAACATGAGTGATTCGACAGATTTGATTCCCATAACATTTATGTCAGCTTTTTGTTTGGACAATAAAAAAAATTATTCTTCCTAGTAAATTTACTCTTTTTTTTCTTACGACATGAGAATTCAAAAGACATATCTTGTCATGTTCAAATATGTATGTGTGTAGAATAGTATTCAAGGTAGGAAGACAATAGAGGAAGATTTATTGTTTTATGGGCTTGAGCTGCAAGCCTGCAATATCCTATCTTTCCACTTCTAGAAAACAAGGATATTCTCTCACCTAACCGTCAAACTATCAAAGACTCTCCTAAAAATGACATAATAAGGATATTCTCTCGCCTAGCTGTCAAACTATTAAAAACTCTTCGAAAATATATATAATAAGGATATTCTCTCACCTAACCGTCAAACAATCAAAAACTCTTATAAAAAAGACATATCTTGCCATGTTAAATTATGTATGTGTGTAGATTGGTGTCCAAAGGAACATGACAATAGAGGCCGGAAGATTTAATGTTTCAAGGGATTGAAATAAGCGCTAAATCGAAGTCGATCATTGCTACAATTTTCACCATAACATGTACTGGTTTGGGCCGGGTTGTAGCTCCAAGCCTCCAATTAATGATGGTTGCGCTTAATATCTTAGCTTTTATATCGTAACAGGTGAGTGCTCATTGAAACCGATAACCGACCGTCGGTTATGGAAGAAACTATAACCAAAACCGTAAAGAACCAAACTTCGGTTTTGGTTTGATTTTTCATAGGTAATTTTCGCTTTGAATTTGGTTAATTACCCAATGTAATTTGTCTTTTTTGACTCGGTTTCCGCCTAGTCGTATTTTTATAGGTTGGTTATTTGAGCAAGATTATAACAATAAGAAAGTTAGTTGGAGACAAACATTTTTTTATAAATATTCTCTTACGCTATTTATAAGTTTAACAATAAGATTCAACCTGCCAAGATTAAAAAAAATGAGAAAAAATAAATTAAAAGGAATGTAGATATAGATCAGTAGATATATAAAAGTTAGAAATATATAAAAATAATTGAAAATACATGATATGCAAAAGGTTTGGTTCAGTTTAATTTGGTTAACTAATAGTATAAAAGTATAAAACTAAAATCGTAACCAATTTTCCGATAATTCAGATTTTGTTTAATTTGGTTTTTGATTTATTTTGGTTTGGTTTCATTGGTTAACAATTTGCTTTCGGTTAACGGACACCTATCACTTGAAGTCTTCCGAGAAGTATTTATAAAAACAAAATTTGAAATGTATTTTATATTTTTATGCTATGTAAACCAAAACTAATAAATATTTGGGAGAAAATTGTGTTACTAAAATTTCTATTGATATTGTATAGTTTAAAAAAGACAGTTAACTTCATATTCAACTCATAAAAAAAAACAACTTATCAAGGTTTAAGTTGATTACGGAAAATGTTGATAAGTGCGTGAACTGGGGTGTTTGCGGTCCGGTTTTTACGGTTTTTGAATAGAACACCAAACCGTTAACAACGGTTTTTGAACAATGAAAACAAAAACTGAACCGTTCAAAATAAAAACCGAACCGTAAAAATAAAATCGAATCAAACGAAACCTTTATAGTTCATCATGGACTATTTACACAAAGTCCATATGTATTTGTTTTAAATTGCGAATAAATCAAGAGCTAAATATGTGCATACACACAGTCACACATATATAAACATCTATATATGCATATATATATATACACGTGTGCACATACATATATGGTCCGGTCCAGATTTTACAATCAATTTTTTATGAAAACCGTAAACCAATCCGTTTATTACGGTTTTAAACTTTTGAAACCGATCGACCGAATGTTTGAGAAAAAACCAACCGTGAAACCGAACCGATGAACGGTTTAAGCAGTTACGCGGTTTGTAACCGGTCCATGAACACCCCGCCATGAACTGGATCATTGAATAAGAAATTAAGGACAAACTTACGCCTAACATAGGGTCAATAGTAAATCACTAGTAATTATGTAATTAACCGGTAATAAAAAAATTCTTATTAACTGAGAGCGTATCTATTGAGATTTGACTATTTGAGAGGATGTCTATTGAATTTGAAAAAGTATTATTAACTTATTGATTTTTTTAAAAAAGCTCAAAAGTTAAAAAATTGTTTGACAACAAGAAAAACTTTTTTAAAAGCTACAAATCTTGGTTTCTAAAATAAATTATGACTTATTGATATAAAATTTAGTTTACCCATACCCTTCACCCAATCTACCACCCACCCCACCATTACCCACTGCCAACCACCGTCACTCATAGCTGCCATCTACTAACGTCACCCGCCACCACTCATCGTTACAAGCCGCCGCCACCCACTCCCATCACCGCTCTACCCACCCTCACCATCGCCCATTGTCGTCAGCCACAATCTTAAAATAATGCTAAAATAAGAATGTTTATTTAGTTATTTTATAAGAATAAGCTAAACGTAAAAAAAACAATCTATTTAACTTATTAGTTTTTCGTATCACAAAAGTTAATATAAACATTTTTTAGAAAACTCGTTTTAGAAAAGCTACAAGTAAATAAATATTTTTAACAAAAAGACATTTTTATAGTTAAATTAATAAACAGACGAAAATATAATTTTGGTTTCATAAAACCTAAATGGTACTCATGTAAATTTTTTTCTTAGTTGGGAATTACATTTGCTGTGGCTGTGCTAAAAGAGAATCGGAAAGCAGTAATCCAGGGCCCACATGGATAGATCGATAGGTAACTGGTCACAAACCCATTGGTTCAGTCTATTTAGTTGTTTTGTTTTCACTTCTTGTGAAAAATGAAGTGTATGCATGAAAATACAGGTTTTTTTAACAGGCTAACTATCCTACTCCTACTTTTGAATTACACCAAATATTCCCCCTTCCTTGGATTTGAACGCAAGACCTTCTTTCTAAGAGGCAATGTCTCTACCAAGTGGGCTAGTCCCACATTGACGCATGAAAATATAGTTAGGTTGGATTGAACGATGGATCATAATAAGTGCAGGATTTGATGAGTTTTAATTAAAAACAATTTAGGCTTAAACATATTTATTAAAAAAAATTAACTTCACACAAGTTAAAATGAGTTGTTACCACACAAATAATTTATTTGAATAATTACTATCAATTGTCTTATCAAATATATTATTAATCATTCTTACTCGTTATAATCCATTATATTTACATAGTTTTAATTTACATATCTTGACCCGCTTTGTATGTGTTAACGTTTTACCTACCTTAACTCATTAATTCTAATCATAATATTGTTTATTTCAACCTAAAATAGAATAACCGATTACTCAAATCTACTTATTTATCTTGATATGTGTCAAGATTGACAGATATAAAATGATCAATATTATATCTTTTAATATTTATATTTTATTTATCTTTATAGTAAAGAATAGATATCATGTTATGTTTTATTTCCTTTCATTGCTTTTTTTTAACAACATTTCCTTTCATTACTCAGTCTCATATTTCGATTCTATTTATAACTTTCAAGGAAGCTTTGGATAGTAAAACATAATAAAGTGGTAAGCTTTTTAGTACCCACTTTATAAGAGCAGTTTTACCATCTAATAATAATATCTTTCCTTTCAATGTTTTTAAATTTTTAACCATAATTTTTTTCGTCAACGTGGGACTAGCCTACTTGGTACAGGCTTTGCCTCTTAGAATGGGAGGTCATGGTTCTAACTCATGCAATGGTGTAATTAGTTTGCAATAAGGAGGATATAACATTTGCCATTCAAAAAAAAAACATAATTTTTCTCTATTTTTTTATTACAGAATTTAAGCTCGATCAGCCAATTCTTTTAAAAATAAAAACACCTCAACAACCACCGTATTAGTATTAATACAAATTATCATTTATCTTTTTCATGGGTAGAATTGTAGAAAGATATCCTTAATAAAATATTTGTAAAAAAATATGAAATGTAGGATATAATAAAAAATATGAAATGTAGATAAACATTGTATTTATCTTTAAAAATAGTTGTTTTCAAAAAACCACCCAGACCAACTCAAATACAATAATGACACTACTTAGCAATGTTTTCATAACCGGACCAGACGTCGAACCGGTCTCGTTACTGGTCAGAGGTCCGACCGGTCGGACCGGTCGAACCGGATTTAAGAACCGGATGATTTTATAAACATTTTATAAATATATATATATATATATATACATATATATATATAATCAAAAAAAATAAATCAATCAATCAAAAAATAAAAATACCGGTTCAACCACCGGTCCGACCACCGGTTTTCCGGTCCGACAGCCGATTTGCCGGTCCGACCGGCCGGTCCACCCAAAAACGGCTCAAGACCCTTAACCGGACCGGTCCACCCACCGGTTCCCGGTCCGGTCCGGTTTTCAAAACACTGCTACTTAGTACGTATGCAAAAATAAAACGGTTGTCGACATAGTCTTCTCAGAAAGGCAACTCTCGTTGCCACTGTTGCAAAAGTCGGCCTCCAAGACCGAGTACTCGTCGAGTACTCGCTATAAGAAGTTGTTGCGAGTCCGATTAGTTCTTGAGTATCACCCGAGTATTTCCCGCCTAGGGCCAAGTATTACCCGATTACTCACTCAATGAACTATTTCAACCTGGGAGCGTCTAGCGACTTTTGCAACCTTGCTCGTTGCAAATGTATGTGACAATGAGAGAATGCTTGATTTGTATACGGGTCTCACAAGTCTATACGCTATGTATTAGCTTTATATACGTATACAGGTCGTATAAGTTTATATAGTATTGAGATACATGAGCGTTTCAATTATGCGAATTGTTTTAATTATTTTGTAAAGACTAATAAAGGCTGATGCTCACCAAACTTCTTATTTTGTCTAAGTATAGGAGCCTCATTGAATAAAAGCCTTCGGAAGGAAGAAGTGACACTTCGGAAGCAGCATTGCTTCCGAAGGATAACTGGTTCCTGCCGAAGGTTATACAAGACAGCATTGCTTCCGAAGAATAACACTTAAAGGTATTAAAGCTTCAGAAGACTTAAAAGCTTCCGAAGACATAAATCTTCCGAGGAATCTTCTTATGCACTGAAGACAAAGACTTCCGAAGTTTATCCTCTGACAAAGACTGTAGCAGATTACTCTCATGGTACAAAAGGTACTGACACAAGACATGCTGGTCTGAGTAAAGACAAAAACAACATGTAATGAGTCAGATAAAGCGCCTTACTTCTCCCATGCTGCATTAAATGCAAAAGATCATCTGAAGCCTTGAAGATCAACAACATTAAATGTCTTTTGTATTTAGTAGTCCTTTGTAAAGTCAATGTCTATTAATATAATGATTATGACTGAGTGTCTTAGCCTGTTAAGACACTCAACATACTAGAATAAGCTTTACTTTATGTACTTGTCTAGTATACCCAACTTGTATTCCTAAGTGTATACGGTTGTAGCCTCAGCTATATAACCTCCCATTGTATGTTTGCTTGAAGAGAGCTTGTACGCTTCTTACTTTGAGAGAAATATATCCTTGAGCTTGAAATTATTCTTGTGTTCCTATTAGTGTTCAAGGATTATTGCTTTGTCATTTTGAGTGTTTGTGAGATTATTCTAACAGAACATTCCGCATCTGTTAGATTGTAGAAAGAAATACTTGTGAAGTGTTGTTTAGATTAAGCAACCCGATCCAACATATTTGATAAGATATAAGATTCTTATAAAACTTTTAAATATCATTTGAACTAATGCATTACTTCATCTATAATCTATCAACTACATTCGGATTGCTAAAAGAAGGCTTTGCCACACATGCGCTTACTGGACACCCAAGCTGGCGCTTATTGGACGTCTGCATGACATCCATTCTACATTGTTCCATACTTTTCTAGTTTGATCTATACTTGTATATAATTATCTATAAGAGTTTGGAGCCTTGTCAATTTCTAGATATTTGTAGAACACTCTATATGCACAATTGTAGCAGTTAGATCGAGATGATCCTAACCGTCTATTGAGGAGGTGGAGATGTATAAATAGGTGAGGTCTTCATTTGCCCAAACCATCCAAGCATTTGTAAACTTCTCTCTAGTGCAATACAACTTCTCTACATTCTCCTTAACTCTCTCTTATGTGCTTTCAGTCTTCTTACCTGGTTCCTTCTAGCTCACCATTCGGGTTAGAACGACTTAGCAACCAACAAGATGTGTTGAAGCGCTAAGTGTCGCACAGTTGGCTTAAATTGTCTAAGGTCATGACAGTTGGTATAAGAGCTAAGGCTACTAATTGGTCGTCAGAATGTATAACTCTTCTTACGTTAACATGCGACTCATCATCAGAACGTGTAATCTTTTCACATTTTGTATATATCCTAGATTTGAACATGGAACCTCAGGTTGATCCATCGTATGCGCAACAAAACGAATACATTTTAATGCGGAATCTTTTTAGGTTTATATGCTAAATTTGAATATGAAACCTCAAGGTGACCTTTCACATGTCCAAATAAGCAAATACGATTCAGAAAATCAACTAGAATATATAGTTGTTACAGTAAAACATGAATATATTGTTTTAAGTTTAAATAAAACCTTAATATATCTTTCTTTTAAAATAATACATTTAATTTCAGGTTCATTAGCTTATATTTTAAGATGTGATGTGAAAATATAGTAAGTTTGATTGCAAAGTAAAAAAAAAAACGTATACAAGCTACGCTAGGCTATACAATTCGTATAACCCTAACAATAATAAAATTTCTTTAACTTTTTAATGACGAAAACACTCAAACCTCATACGACACGTATTGTCTGCTAGTCATACAATCAGTGATGCACTGCAAATTTGCAATATACACCTCGTATTGCTCTGTAACTATCGTATATATAGTTTTGGTAGAATGTTAATTTATAGACTATGGGTGTTTTAAAAGTTAGAATTGAAAAATAAAGGGTCATGTTATTTTCACACTCATCATACACCTTTCACATCCTCTATATACATGTTACACTTATACGAGTTGTATACAAGACCAATTATTATCGAATTATTGAATGTCTGAAGGGCTATACGCTTCGTATAAACATAAACGAGCCATATAAGGTCGGTGAGGTATGAAAATAATATAGCTGGGTGGGTGTGTAAATAACCATACATTCCCAAAATAAACCACCATGTTTATTAGTGAGACAAATCTACGGTTAGCTAATTGAGCAGGGATGGGGGTGTATTTTCGCTGTGCAATTTTTTATAAATATCCGTAGTCCTTTTGTAGATAGCAAGGCGGCCCTAAATATAAATATTCCAAGCATCCATTAATTGGCTACTATGAAAAGAGGATATTGTAGTATTTTCATAGGGGTATGCTTGGTAATTATTTAGATCAAGTCTTTTTATTGTTGTCCCAAGAAATTACGAATCAATGTTTTCTAAGGCAAACTCGTTTATCGACCCACTAAACTTATTAATCGCTTCATCATAATGGAAATTATTAGTGTAATTATTAGTCAAATAATTATATATAATTGTATATTATGTTACGAGTTAGACCATTTGCATTGATCATATATACCAAATTAAGCCGTGTGTAGTGGCAAGTGAGTGGAGCGTGAGGGCATGGGTCACGCTTCGTGACACCTTCCACACTACACAGGGACGTGACCATGCGCAACCGAGGCAATGGCGTGAGTGTGGTCAAGGAGTGAGAGGTAGGAGAAAGTGAAAAAAAGAGGAGGAGTGATGGAGTGATGACACATGTGACGCCTATATATGTAAGTGATGACGGAATCAGTGGCGTAGCTTAATAGGGGCCGGGTGGAGGGGGGGCACCCCCCCCCTCTTTTTCGTCCGTAGAGTAAATTTTTCGGCCGAAATGTTATTTTTAGTTAAAAAATTAACATGTATTCTAGGTTTCAAAATTTTACGCCCCCCCCCCCCCCACTTTGCCCATGTTCCGCCACTGAACGGAATGATCATGTTAATTGTTTATGTGACGTCTACGTGATGTCTATGTAGAGTGATAAGAGCTTGATGAGTACATGACATGTCCTAAGGATGAAAAAGCATTTGTCTACAAATGAGTCACGCAAATAGTCATATTATTATTATAGAGATACATAGTGAGTGTATAGCAAATGACGGTATTTCAAAAATCTTGACACTCGTTGAAAGGCTCACGCCACACCCTGTACTGCCCAGATGCCAAGGGGGTGACATAAAGCTCATAGCATGGCCAACGACATGGGAGCTATGATGCCACACACAACACATAGTCGTAACTTATATGAACCGGTTCAAAAACAAAATTAACACATATGAAAATGATCTATGATGCAAAAAGAGATATGTTGTGTCCATTTAGATTTTTTATGAGTATTTCTCATGGGATAGATGATAGATCGCCTTAGTCTCGTCTAACAAGATGCGACCAATAACATGTTACTTGTGCTTTTTTTTATATATAAGGTTCAAATATGAAACTAGAAATTGAATAACCATGGTGGTGAAACCAACATATATAAATAGAAACCAATGATGTCTTGTCCTAATGGTAAGATATAGGTATGTAGGAAGTGATGGAAAACCCAGGTCATTGGTTCGATTCTTGATCCAACCCGGTTTTACCAGTCTTCCACTGTCGTGCTTTTAGGTGGGTGCTTGAGTCGGGTTTTTCCCGGGAATTGGTGGCTGGTGGGCTAGGAGCTCAGTCCGTCTGGACTAGTGGCCAGCTTGGGCATCATTTAACCATTGAAGGCCGCGTACGGAGTACCCGGCCGTTCAAAAAAAATAAATAGAAATTTCATTAATGTGCTTTCAAAATGAATACACTCTATGATAATGATAATGTATCATATCTTTCTTGATGTACAATTTTTATTCAAGAAAATGGAAATATTAATTTCATCACTTGAATGCTTCCTGTTTCAGTTTCATTCCACATTTTCCAACAATTCTCTCTCTCTCTCACTCTCAACTTCAGCTTTTATGATTTGGGTTATTTCTTTGATATTGATGCTACCATCATGAGTAGCTTCCCTTTCATTATCATGCATTTGTTTGCATTCTATCTCTCTCTATCTCTCTCAATATGTACATACATAAAATATATATATATATATATATATACACAAACACACACTATACACACATTTGTTTGCATTCCTTTTGTTGATGATCTCTCTAGGTAGGCTTGTTTAGGACAAAGGAGGCAGATGCATGACATGGGTAATGTTGAAGAATTTGTGTGTAATTGATTGGCAGTCAAGTCTTTTAAGTATTGATGAAATGGGATTTTGGAGCAGGAATCAATAAGATTTGTACTCTCTCTAACCCTAAAAGCATACCTCATTAGGGTTTATTTATATTTTAAAACATTGATTGATGAACTGGTGTTGGATGAGATCAACTTTTCATCTGGATTAACACATCCAACGGTTGGAATCAAAGGATCCGGGATAGCTGGAGATAAACCCTAATTAAGTAGGAGCAGTGTACTGTAGGATATAGTGTTTGCTGATGTATGCAACCCCTTTTCTTAAGGGTAATCATCTCCTTGATGTGTAGTTTTCACTTCCCGTATCTCTTCACTCAAAATCATCAAGATTTCCTCTCTCTCTCTCCCACCCTCCCTCTATGATATATATATATATATATCTATGTCTGTATATATTATATAAAATATCCCACAAAGAAGCCAATAAAACTTTGATATATATACCATACCTATCAAAGTTCTTGTAGTCTAATGGTTTTTATGATGGGATAAGATTCAGGGATCGTTTGATTAGGTCTGAATCATTAAGTATTAAATAGTTAAGATGTCTGAATGGTTAAGAGGATCTAAATCATTAAGTGTTAACTGGCTAAGACTGTTTGGTTGCACATCTAAATGAAAATAAAAAAAATAATTTTTTTTGTTAAAAACCTAGGTTTTCGTCGTCATCACCACCAGCCACGCCCGAAGATCCTCCTCTGCATCACCATCGATCTCCTCCGCAGCACCATCATCACCATTGATCTCCTCCACAACCATCGATCTCCTCCGCAGCACCATCATCACCATCGATCTCCTTCGTCGCCATCGACCATCACCATCGACTCTTCTGCCAAAGACCCCGATCTCCTTCGTCGAGACGGCGTGGGCGATGGTGCGGCCGGAGGTGCAGGCGTCGATTCCTCAGCCGAAGTACCCGATCTCCTTCGTCACGACGGTGCGGCCGGAGGTGCCATGCTGTCGAGCGATGCCGATACCCAACCCCTTTGCCTCACGTCTGAACCATTCAGACTTCATCCCATGTCCAAACCATTGAGACCTCCATTCAGACGTGTTTTTTTTTGCACCAAACAAAACGATCTGAATCTGAACCATTCAGATTCAGACCCTACCAAACAACCCCTCAGTAATCAAATAGTTTTGGGTTTGAATCACACAAAACGGTCTTCTCAAATTATTGAGTTTTTTCAAAAACTGGTAACTTGGTGGTGAATATGATCAGATGGTACTGCTGATGACACGGTAATACTCCAGTGGTTCATCAGTAATCCTAAAATTTAGCCGTTGAAGAAAAAACTATGCATGTAGCTTGATTGATTTGAAGTAAATAAAATAATAAACACAAAGTGTTTTTCTTAATATAGATAAAGTTATCTTACATTTCATAATGCATATATCATGTTAATTATTTTATTATAAGTGAGATTTAATTTACTTCTTATGATTGTTGTTATTCGTAAAGTAATAAACATCAAAACAAATCGAAACTAGAGAGTATTCAGATGTGTATATAAGGATGTCCCTTCTCCACGTGGAGTTAAGATTTAAGCCTCGCAAGCATTGTATAGTATTACAACTAGATTAAGTTAATAGTAAAAGAAAAAAATTATAAATATAGGGGTTGGATCCAGTAAGAAGAGATTTTTGCCTAAGAAGAGTAAGAAGCAATAGAAATTTGACACGTGACACAATCCAGTACAAAAAACATAATCCAGTACAAAAAATAAGAATGCAATACAAAAAATAAGAATGCAGTACAAAAAAATAAAAATGTATTACAAAAAACACAAAAATCTAGTATAAGTAAAACGAAGAACAAAAAAATAATAATATAGTATAAAAAATAAAAATCTAGTACAAAAAATATGAAGTTATACGTAAATTATCATGCCAAATTTCAAATTATTATTAGTTCTTACTCTTCTTAGGCAAAAATCTCTTCTTATTTGATCTTTCCCCTATAAATATAAACATTAGTTATTTGAAATAAAAGCGGATAATTGGTTGGAAATTAAAAATAACTGGTTGAGAAGGAACAAAAAATGTTTATATATACACACACAAAGAGGTAATTAAATGTATTATAAATAGTTTTTAACTAGAATTTTGCTTTGTAAATGGAACAAACATACATGCACTGGCGTACCCATGTGTTGGGAAGAGGGGCAGCCGTCCCCTTGAATTTTTTTTTCCAGTATTATATATATATGTTAAAATCCTGATCGTTCCTTTTAATATTTTGCAATCGCCCTCCTTAAATTTGTAAAATTAGACTTGTGTTGAAAATTTAAGTGACACTTATACTTGTTTTCTGAAGAAAAAGTTACTTAAAAAAGTCTTTGTAGATGTTTTTGATAGATTTTAAAAAATAAAACCCCCTAAAGAACAAGTAGACTGACAATCCTGACCAATAACAAGATAAGTAACTTAAAAATTATGTGAATATAATATATTCAAACAGGTGACAATGATAAATAATATATTTGATAAGAAAATTAATAAAAATTATTCAATTAAACTATTTGTTTATTTACAATTCATTTTAACTTGAACGAAATTGATATTTTAAAAATTGACTCATTAAAACTCAAACTAATTTTGCTTAGAGTTCATCATGTCCTGCACTCATCGTAATCTACACTAATCATAACCCACACCCGTTCTAACATGTTACTCAACCCAACCTAGTAACCCATCCATTTTGTCAGACATAAGAAAAACTTTATATATATTGTATTTTTATAATAATATTATATATTAAATTTAGTTTGATTGCTTTTTTTAGCATGATCCAACCCGATTCGACCTAACCCGTTTCAAACAGAATAGAAAAAAACTATTATATGTTGATACTTAAACAACTTTAAAAAATTGCCGCCCCCTATTAAAAGAATTTCTGGGTCTGCCAACACATTTAATTACTTGTTTCTATCGACAATGCAGAAGATTACAACTTTGTATATGCAATCATTCAATTCATTGGTGCAAACTACAAAAAAGCAAGACTACAAAGGGCTAAGACTTATGTGCAAATTTTTTATGCAGTTTTGGTGTAAATTATAATGGTTGTACTCAAGAACAAGAACTTTCATCATGCAGTACATACATACACATTCATGGATGAAACACTTGCACATGTCCGGAGACTATATATTTTTTGCATAATTCAAAAATAAAGATTTATGTATAAACGCACTTTTAATTTCTTTGATAACTGAAATAAAGAATTGTATTTTAATATTTTTTTAATAAAAGGTATATTCTACATTTCTACAGGACTAATACTAAGGGGTGTTTAGTTTTAGGTTTGTTTGGTTAGGGTTCTCTTTATTTGGTTTTTGATTTTTTTTAGTTCTACCCATTAGCATGAACCAAATTGATAATTTTTCTAATCAAACCGAATTCAATTAAATAAATCAAATAAAAAAAACAAGAAATTAGTTTTCGGTTTCGGTTACTATGAAATAGATTAAAACCAAGGACTGTCCATATGTTAGCTCCTCCTCTCAATTTGAATAACATTACGACACATATATCATTTTTCTTGTTAATTAAATGGAGTTATCATGATTCTTTTGCATTATTAATATCGTTTTAGAAAAAAAAAAAAAAACATAATGTATTTTCAGTATGCAATTTTTTTACTTCTATTTTTAAATACTTTCATATTGCTTGAATCTGAATTCAAGATCTTTTTAAAAGACAATTTATCTATCAAACAGACTAGAGAGCAGATAATATAATTTAGGGGATGAGAAAGAAGATTACTTTTTTTTAATGGCGACGATCTTACATATCATATATGTTGTCTTAACAGCCTAATAGGGCCCACCAGGCAGAGGTAAAACATGACCATACCAGATGCGCGGGAACCCTCTGGAATTGGTAAACACTTGCTCCAATTGGTCAAGAACCCGAGATTAAGGTTAAGATTCCTTTCCTTACTGGATGTCCTTTAAATTGTTCCTGACAGGGATCGAACCTATGACCTCTCAGTCACAAGACGAAACCCTGATGAGAAAGAAGATTAATGAAGACATGGTTTGGTGATTAATTTGGTGTGGTTGGACGGCGGACGGAGACAGATATTCCAGATGGGACCGAAAGGCAGGGGAATCGTAGGCACACAGTGCGTAAGTTTTGGGCTGAAAAGATATGGCAACGGAAGCTAATGATTTCGAATTGTCTTGAAAATTGTAATTGCGACGCCTTACAATACCTAAATTCATCATTCCTTCCAAGAAAGAATGTTTTTTTTCTCTCTAAATTACCACGGCCGTTTTGTTTTCTTTTGTTTTTCATCTTAATTATTTTTTTTTTAGCGACAGATGGTTCCGTCGTGTTACCTTTAGTTATCCTGACGGTCAGTAACTAAGACCAATTCATCGATTACCAACCGTGAGACCCTACCCCCCAGATGCGCGAGAACCTCATGAATAGGCAAACTAAGCTCAAAATTCCTCCTCTTATCTGGTTTTCATTAAAGTGTCACAGTTAGACTTGAACCCCAGTCTACAAGGAGAGATTACCCAACATTAACCAACTATAATTATGTATACATTAGATTACTCACCAAAACCCTTATACTCAATTTTTTTAAAGGTTCTGCTTACTTTTCTTTTAAACTACCTTAAACTAATTACATTATTTCATTTGATTGAACTTATGACCTTTAATTATAATAGACAAAGTCTCTATCAAATAAGATAGTCCTACATTGGCTTATAGTCAAACAAATGTAGAGTATGATTATAAATTTATAATCGAGATAAAAGTATAAGAAAAAAAGAAGTGAAAATGCATTTTAGGTACACTATTACTTTTTTTACATAATATATTAACACTCCTAATATTTTGTAAATATTTCAAAAAAATTTATATGATAAATTTTTATCAAAAAAATTCCACTATTAGATTGAGTATTTTTTTCCACTTTAATTTAAGCAAAATATTATT
This sequence comes from Mikania micrantha, assembly GCA_009363875.1. Taxonomy (NCBI): domain Eukaryota; kingdom Viridiplantae; phylum Streptophyta; class Magnoliopsida; order Asterales; family Asteraceae; genus Mikania; species Mikania micrantha. The sequence continues at coordinate 83,152 of SZYD01001729.1, read as the reverse complement.
ACATAAAAAAATAAAAAATATATATATAAGAAAAGTCCTAAATAATACTATATTTTCAACGTATTGATGTGAGAAATTCTTATGCAGAAAGTGTTTTGTTGTATTTTACGTGTTGAATTCTTGTGTTTTGCTTCATATGCTATATTTTTTGTATTGTATTTATTATGATGTTTTTTCTTTTTCTATGTTATGATGTATTTTGATTTTTTTAAACATAATTGCAATACATTTATAACATTTTCTTTTTTTATGAGTTTGTGTAAATTTATCACCGTTTAAAAAGTAACATTGTTGTACGTGTTGGGTCTATAACATTTACAGTGTTATAAGTCAAAAACTTATAACGATGTTAACTCTTAAAATGTGATGAATTTACGCAAACTTATAAAACAAGAAAGTATTCTAAATCTATACTATATAATAAATAAAAGTTTTGTTATGCCACATGTCATCATTCTAAACCACTTAAAACTTTTTTTTCCGCCTATCTCTCATCATAAATATTATTATGCCATGTTTTTATTAAATTTTGATTTCTTATCTTTTCTCTCTTATTAAATATTAATGATTTTATTTAACTTAGTAATAATATTATTAAATTATGAATCAATTATTTATTTTTTTTATAAAACGTGTTTGAAAAATAATTATTATGTTATTTTAAACAAATAATTTTAAAATTCAAATATTGAACCTGTGTAAATGTTTAATACATCTATGTTTAATATATTTTTAAGAACATTTTTTTAATAATTTTTTATCTTAAAAACGTTTTTCTATACAAAAAAAAGTATAACTAATATTATTAGTATTAATACATCATATAAATTTAAAAAGATATAATAAAATTATTTTAATTATGTAAATTTACGAAGACATAATTATAAAATCACATTATTTTTTATTCGTAAACCCGTGTACTACACGGGTCTATAACCTAGTTCTATATATATAATGACACGAATCTCAACATTCAGGGTATGAGTCTGAAGGTGGAAAATAATATCGCATAATATTGGGTTATTGGCTTTTTTAAATAGTTTTTGAATATATAAGAGGTTTTTTTTTTCTTTCCAAAAATGAATACTCCTAAACATAACACACATAGGCATATAAAATAAGTAAATCTAAAACCTGCTTGAACGGCGTCGTAATGATACACAATTGGACAACTTGACAAGAAATGACAAACAATAGCCTTAATGATAAATAAGAGAAGGATAATTATGGGTTGTGTTAAATTAACACCCTATTTTTTTTAAAATATACCTCTGAGACGGCCCGTACTGCACAGTATGGCCCGTCTCAGTACTTGGTCAAACATTATGCCTAACAACCTATGACAATGATTGGGAGTAAGATGGGCCGTACTGGTCACTACCGCCCGTCTCATTCATCGTACAGACATTTCCTGAAATATAGGAAAATGATTTGAAATCAAGACGGCCTGTACTGATCAGTACGGACCGTCTTGCTTTTTCAATTCTGACACTGCTGAAATGGGAGGACATTGATTTGACCCAGTACGGGCCGTATTGAACAAATTTGAAATTTCTATATAAGCTTGAATCGTTTCAAACGAACGCATACGTTTTCGAAGATATCTCACGATAATTCAGATTTGTAACGATATCGTTCTGGGATGGGAGTTTTTTCAACGATTACGTGCCAGATTTGAATGAAGAGCCTCCTGTTGAGTATTCATACGGCACGATAGATCTAAATGTTGAACCTAACGCTGATGTCGGTTTTGATAGTCAAGCATCGTATGCGCAACAAAACGATTATGGGTTCGTGTATGATGACAGTAAACAAAGTAACCCGGAGGAGGCTTATGAAGAAAAGCCAACGAATTTAAACATTAACTGGGAAACAAAAGAGGTAACTTAAATGAAACATAAATGTTGATGATTGTATGTAATGATTATTATTTATGGTATTTATTATTATTTTTATATGTCAAGAGTTTATGTCCGAAGAAGCGCTAGTAGAGTGGGTGAAAAGAAAAGCACTAGACAATGGTTACATTGCAGTCAAGAGAAGAACGAAGAAATCAAAGACAATAGGCAGTGTAATCAAAGTCTGGCTCATGTGTGACCATGGTGGCGAGCATAATAGCATCGCAATCTTTAGACGGTCAGGCAACAAGAAAATCGGTTGCCCGTTTCAGCTGATAGGGTTATACAACGAAGTTCGTGAATCCTGGAAATTACATGTGATAAACGACAATCACAATCACGAACCTACTCAGAATCTAAAGGGTCATCCATATGTTAGAAGATTCACTCAGGAGGAACAAGATATGGTTGAGGATCTGACCGAGCAACACATGGATCCTCGTAACATTCTTTCGAGCATAAAGAAACATAACCCTGCAAACGTGTCCATCTCTAGAGATGTATACAATTTACAGCAGAAAATGAAAAACAAGAAGAAATTCGGTGATACTCTGATGCAGGTTTTCTGGTTTTGGAAAACCTGCTTCATAGTCAGCATTACGTTTACTATACCCAGGTGGATCCTAAAACGAACGTCGTGTAAGACATTTTCTTCTGTCATCCAAAATCGTATGGCTGGTGGCGTGCATTTCCGCACGTACTGATGATGGACGCGACGTATAAAACAAAACAGGCTTCCATTTATTCAAATTGTTAATGTGACTTCCACACACCAAATGTTTAGTATTGCTCACATGTTCGTAAGCAAAGAGCGTGAGGAAAACTACGTATGGGTGTTGGAAATGGTTAAGAGTATGTTGAATAAATGTATAGAGCCACGTATGATCATAACAGATCGAGTCCTTGCTGTTATGAGTGCGTGCCGTAAGGTATTCCAGAAACTGCAAAATATCTCTGCAGATGGCACATAGACGAAAATATTGCCAAACACTGCAAGGCAGACTTTTCGGATGCAGGCTTTTCGGATGTAGACTGGAAGAAATTCAAAGGTCGCTGGGCGAATTTGTGTAACTCTCCGACAACAGAGTTTTACGACTACAACTACAACCGTCTGTACGAAAAACTTATCAAAGACAACAAAAAAGTAAGCATCGTATACCATCATTATTATCATCATATCACCAGTGGACAGTCGCATCAGAGCATGGGCGACGGGACGGGTCACAGCTTCCACCGTTGCCGGAGCCACGCGTCTACCCAGACGACGGATCGTCCGCTGGACCATCCGAAGGTTCGTAGTTACTTTTGTATTTTGTTTCCTTGTATGTAAACTTATGTTGTGTATATATGTATGTTTTTCTTTCTTTATTTGTATTGTTTCTGTTTGTATTGTTTTTGTTTCTGTTTGTGTTGTTTAATAATTGCGCGACAAACTTATATCGTTTAAATTATTTAAATTAACGTAAACAAACTAATTATAAAATGAAATATTTAGTTAAAACGATTTCGTAAATAATCAATATCGTTTAAAATGATAACGTAACAAAATTATGACGTTTAATTAACATAATATACGTATATCGTTAAAATAGTTCACGTACTAAACGTATATCGTTAAAATAGTTTACATACGTAAATTAAGTTTAAATAAAATAAATAACTTCAATACGGCTCGTACTGCCCAGTACGGGCCGTATCAAGTAACTCAAACTGCTTGACACCAAAAAATGGTTTGGAAAAATAAGTCAAGTCCAAGACGGGCCGTACTGGTCAGTATGGCCCGTCCTACAGAATGTTTCACTGAATACAAGAAATTGACTGAAATGTTTGTCTGTGCTCTATACGGGCCGTACTGCCGAGTACAAGGGTATTTTTTATTCGTGGCACTCACTGCTACAAGGGTATTTTTTATTTTTGTAGCGATACTTGTAACAGTTGGAATCTATCGATAAGTCACGACAAACTTGTGACGGAATATTATTGTTGCTTATTTGTGACGAAATTTTAAGGCAAATCTGCCCACAAACTTCGTTGATTACAATATTTCGTGATGGATTTGAGAATCGGTGCATAATTTTAACCTTTAAGGATCATTCAAAATGAATATAGAGATGGATTTACAAAAAAAAAGTCCATCACAAAACAATTAGCAAAAATAATTTAAAGATGGATTTTCCATTTTGCATATTGATAAATACATAATGTAATTGTAATTTTTATTTTAAGCGAATTGGATCTTACGGAGCCTGCTCATCAATGGTATGGACGAATCCCTCGCTTCATCTAAATGTGTAAAAGATGCTAGCTGTACCTAAAAGCTGAGTATTTTAGAATTGTTCATTACATACAACAGTAACATGATTTAATGTTTAATTTAATACAATCTTTTTATATAACAGCAAACACACACTTATCTAATCCTAACCTACATGCAACAGGATTTGAATTATACATCTCTATAATAGAGAAAATACACCTTATTACCAGAATATCACCTAGTTACTCAATCAAAGTTAAAGACAGCCATAACTACAGTATCATCTTCATCACAATGGTTATCTCCTTGGGTATACATGCTTTGTTGGAATGAAACATGTTATATTCTTAACTTTGTTAATTTTAGACCTTGATAATCTTGAAGGAAAACAAATAAATGGGTCGATTTGAGTAAACAATTATTGTATTTTAGATTGAAATATGTTGTAATATAACATATAATGGGTTAAGATGAGTAACACCTCAACATAATACGAGTCAGTATAGAAAACTTAAAGAATATATGAATAAAATGAATTCAATTTGATAAGAATAATCAATAATATATTTTTAACAAGAAAATTAGTAATGATTATTTAAATAAACTATTTGTTTACTTACAACTCATTTTAATCTTAACTAAAATACTAAATTGAAATTTTTGAAAGTGATTCATTTAAACCAAAATTTATTTTACTTAAAATTCAACCTGATCCAATTCGCCCATTTTGTCATGCTTGGTTAATTTGAAGCAGTTTACATCTTTAATTACACTAATCACAACACGTATCCCGTGAAATCCTACTTCGTGAAGTCTGGGAAGGGAGAGATGAATACAAACCTTACCCTTATCCCAAAATATGATATAAAGGCTGCTTCAAAAGAGACCTCCGACTAGAGATGCACAAATCGGTTAACCGGTCCAAACCGGTTTTTAAATTACCCGAACCGGTTAACCGGTGTAAAGGGTTTACCGGTTTTTAGGAAAAACTGGTTCGGTCATTAACCGGTTTTTTTAACCTATATTTGCTAACCGATGAAACCGAACCGGGTATTAACTAGACCGGTTAACCGGCCAAACCGGTTCAAAAACCGGTTTTTAAACCTTTTTTTTTGTTATCCGTTTGATCCGTTAGACCATAACCAGTAACCGTATTGAACCGTTTTTTTCTATTATACGTTTTCAACCTTAAAGTTAAATTAATAAAACAATAATAAAAAACTTAACAAAATCAAATCTAAAACTAATAAATAATAATTACTAAACCCTAATAAACCTTAAACTAATCAAAATAATATTAAACTAATAACTAATAAACCTTAAAATAATCAAAACCTTAAACTCATAATTACTAAACCATAATAAACCTTAAACTAATCAAACTAATATTAAACTAATAACTAATAAACCTTAAAACCTTAAACTCATAATTACTAAACCCTAATAAACCTTAAACTAATCAATGCTTCGTCAAATGGCTTCTTAAAGTAGAATTAGATTCCGGTTTAAGAAAAGCACCGCAACCTTTGCACCGTGCCTTATCGACACCGTTTGACATTTCGCATAAGTCGAAATGTTGAAATAGATCTTTGTTCCTCGTTGTAGTTTTTATTCTAACAACGGTTGGTTCGGTTGAAGTGGATGCACCAACACCAACGGAACTATGAGCACTTCGTGAGCTTGCCATGAATGAAATAGAGATTGAATTAAGATTTACGAACGTAATAGAAGAAGAGATTGAATCGAGATTGAATCGAGAAGAAGTAAGGGACCGTTTTTTGAGCGTTTTTGATCGTTTTCGAGCGTTTAAGAAGAAGAGATGTTCTAAGATGTTGTGTGATCAAACCAAAACCATCCCCATCTATTTATACTAACGTTTAGGGGTAAAATGGTCCAAAAAAGTCCCAACCGGTTTAAAACCGGCGGTTATGCGATGTACCCCAAACCGGTAGGAAAAACCGGTCCAAAAACCTGTTCGGGTCGGGTAGCCAGTTAATTTGTGCACCACTACCTCCGACTCAAAGTGGGATTTACATCTTTAATTGTGTCCTAAATAGTTGATGACACATGTATGATTTATATAAACAAGATGTACGAGTATTCTAACGAAAAACATGCGATCAAAGAACATCTATGTATGATTATTGTAATGTAAAAGGGCATATGGTACGATGATTTTGGTTAGGTGGGGTGTTGGAGAAGCACTTTGAGGCTTTACGAGGGTACAAGCAATTAATGCAATAAGCCTTATACTAGAACGATATGTTACATCACATTTGATACCCTTTTTGTGTAATGTCGGGTAAACAAGCTGCCATTTTCATATAAACTTAAAGTACATCAAGCATAGCAGTATGTACCACTCCTTCCTGCCCTTTCTACTTTCAACTTGTCTACCCTTGCGTAAGCTTAAACAACATCGAGTGCAGTAGTACGTTCCATACGAAGCTGATTAGTGGTTCTAAGTCCAAATTATTTTTTCATATACGTTAAAAAATGTCAGGCTGGGTACGGCCAAAGTCTTCATCCTTCTAGATTTTATAAATAATTGTTGTATTAATAATGAGGTATTTACTTATTTCCCCTTTAAAATATCATTTATTACATATATATCCAAATAAAAAATCAATTATATATTTCCACTTTTTTAAAACTATTTCTCCATTCAAATAAACTAGTCAATGAAACTTTAGTCACATATAATGCATGGGCGTCTCTACAATGTAAAAAAATAAAATAAAATCCCTAACTAAGGCCCAGTCTCAAATTTTTGGGTTTTTTTTAGCGAATTCTTATTTGTGTAAAAAAAAAAAAAAATTGTTTTGATATTTTTAATTAATCTGCATATTTTGTTTTAATTTTATGTTTTTTATAGCTTTATCCTTCATGATTATCTACACTTCTTATTCTCCCGGAAAAATATTAAGAGTTTTTATATACAGGATAAAAAAAATCACGATATTTCACTTTTTTTAAACGATGATAAGCAAAATTAAACTAATGGGTTAATTAATATCATTGTTTTATACAGAAGTTAATGTTGGAAGAATTTTAAACCTGTATAAATAATGGCGCTACCTGTTTGCCTGTTTCTGAAGACAGATACTCTAAAGTAACTTCTTGTGCACAAGGCTGCTGGAATTTTCTCCTTTTTTTTTCTATTTTCTTCCAACATATGCAGCCAGTTTTGACAAATCCGGGATCCAAAAAGACAATTCAGAAGAACCCGTCACGAACATTAGACTGCCTGGAGCCCATTTTATGACAGGAGGTTCGTTTTCAGTGCTCAACCAACTAGCCACCTGGAAAAACAGCATAAATAAGTTCTAGTGTCTTTACCCTAAGCTGGGAGGAAATTACACTGCTCAAACATACAGATATTTAATGAAACAAATTGGGTGGGGTCACTCTGGGTTCAGATTGAAAAATGTCTTTTTTAGTATGGTCAAAAAAGGTCGAGTTGGGGGTTGGAACACAAATAAGCTTCTGCCTTCTATACCATTGTATAAATCATTAACTACTGAATTAACTACGACTACAAAACCAATGCTATTACAATATACTCTTAATCTTTGGGTAAAATAGATCTAGGAGGTTGTATTATTTTAAAATATAATTCTATGCAACTTTCATCATGTTTGACCCATTCGGCTTGTCCCCCTTTTAGGGAAATTTCAATTTCCCCAAATTGATGCCATTCAAGCATTCATACGTACAAATAAATAAACATACCTGGAAAAAAAATCCCACTCATAGCCATGGAATTGAAATGGTATGAGGAGGTGGGACAAGGATAAACCTTTCATCTATCCTAAGGGATAGAGAGGTACCTCCCAACTCACGCCCCCAACTACACAAAACCAAATGGGTGAAAACTAAAAAATTGTCACCTCTGGCTATTGGATTCTATAACCTTAAGTTAGAAGGTTAGAACAATGCTTATAAAATTAAAAAAAAAAAAAATTAAGCACACAAAAGCATGATAATGGACCATGTTAAATAAGCATGTAACCATCATATCAGGTTTGACTGCCTAAAATAACGAATCGTATTGCTAACATCCCAGGAAAAATATTATTTTCATACGTATTTATTTGGGATTTTGGAATGGGAAGATGCACTTTAGATAAATTAGGGAACCATACTTCTTTACCACTACGAATGCTCCAAACATAAATGCTACCATCACCTGAGCCTGCAAAATGATATTGTAATTAGACCCTGCATCCACATGGACCATAGAAAAGGGGGGAAGGGGTTGCGCTTTTACCTGATATTACAAACATTCCTTCAGGACTAAAAGAGGCCTCCAAAGTAGAATTACTTGAAACTGGCTTTACATTATATGTGCCTAGCTGCACAAACATATGAAAAGACCTTAACATCTCTATGTATAAACAGAAATCATTGTTGATATTTGATAGGAATCATAATTATAATTAGTTATATTAATTGTTAGTATGTTCTAGAGAAGGGTAGTAAGGGTAATTCAACCTTAGTTTGTTAGAGGTTGGCTTATAAATAGAGAAGGGAGGGTAAGTTGTTAGGCATCCAGAAGTAATATTGAAATTGGTTAGCCTCTTGAGGTTGGTCTCTTGCATTGCAGTGAGAAGAGGGTTTCATCCCTGGAATCGTAATCCTCTTTTGAGTGTAATTTTGAGTGTTTCATTAATACAAAATCATTATTGTTCATTGATCTCATTTCCATTCTTATTATCTATTGAGTGTGTGATCAGATCTTCATCATTGGTCCGACCTGCCGCAGATCTGCCGGTGAATTGTTGTTGTTCGGTTTTCAACGACTGGTCATCTTCGTTTTATCATGGATTTTTCAGAATTCAAAGCCTCGTGGGAGGCAGAACGTGCTGCAGAGAGGGAATTCCGCAAAACCATTCTCGCTTGGATGAAACACCATGACAAACAGAAGGTAGATGGACCATCTGGATCTGGTAATGGCGTTTCCAGTTGTTTACGCTCGTCGCCCAACATCAATGTCGGGGCAAATACATATCCGACAGGCGTTCCTTGGGCGGTTAAACAGGTTCAATTACCTGAGTTCAGCGGATCTGATCCTTGTGGATGGTTACAAAAGGAGTTTCAATCAGAGCTCCTGCAACGATTCAGTGGCTTCGCGATTCCTAATCCGTATGAGCAATCGGATTTGATTCATGATTCTCTAATCCCTGTAGTCGACGGTAAGCATGTAACGATTGATAGCTTCAAACTTCATACTACTTCTGAGCAATCGGATTTGATTCACCACTCGGAGTTGATTCCCGATTCCCTTGGTGTCGCCGACGATACAGGGCGCCCTAATTCTGTCGACAGCAAGGCCATTTTTTTTTCGTTTTCAACATGGTTTTGGGCCTTTACCAGGTGATGGGCTTCCTATGTTGGGCCTCCTATGTTGGGCCTAACAGAGTCCAAACCAAACTTTTCTTTCAAAGCCAATGATCGGAATATTATTTCACGATCGGATACGTATCGCCACTTCCCTTCCAAATTGGGATCGTCGATGGCAGAGGAGGATGATGGAACAGAGGATGCCGGATTTCAAGAGCAACAACAGGTTGATGGATCTTCGAGAACGAGAAATTCTAGTGGTTTCTTTTCATCCTCCAATTTCAATTTCAGACGTGTTCCTGTGCCGACGGGAGTTCTTGGTGGCTTAGCAATTCATAATTCGTCGGAGCAATTAGCTGCGATCCGACAATTGGATTTGATTTCCGACTCCATCGATGATGTAGAGGATATACGGCGCCCTAATTCTGTCGATCGTACGCTCTCTCTTTTTCCTCAGAATCCTTTTGGGCCTTTAACAGGTAAAGGTGATGGGCTTCAAGTGTTGGGTCAAGGGGAGCCCAAAAGTGTTAATACACCCACATTAATGGAGTGTGGGTTACCTGTTTGTTCCAACAAGATTCATTCGGTGCCCTTCATTAAATCAGGGTCGATTCCAATGGAAGGAAGTGCCAATATTTCGCGTGATCGAGTAGTTTTATATCCTTCACATTTGGATTGGAAAGGACGTAAGAAGAAAAGAATTTGTTTGCGTTGGGGAAACAGATACAGGCCAGCTAACAAATGTCCGGAAGGAAAGATAATTGGAGCAAAGCACGTTTCATAGTTAACTCCCAAGTCTTGAGGACAAGACTTTTAAATAAGGGGAGAGTAATTATAGGAATCATAATCATAATTAGTTATATTAATTGTTAGTATGTTCTAGAGAAAGGTAGTAAGGGTAATTCAACCTTAGTTTGTTAGAGGTTGGCTTATACATAGAGAAGGGAGGGTAAGTTGTTAGGCATCCAGAAGTAATATTGAAATTGGTTAGCCTCTTGAGGTTGGTCTCCTGCATTGCAGTGAGAAGAGGGTTTCATCCCTGGAATCGTAATCCTCTTTTGGGTGTAATTTTGAGTGTTTCATTAATACAAAATCATTATTGTTCATTGATCTCATTTCCATTCTTATTATCTATTGAGTGTGTGATCAGATCTTCATCAATATTATATAGCAATTTAATATACTCACAAGTGTGCCACGAAAGGAATCAAGTACATGAACACGCCCGTCCTTAGTTGTCAACAACATAAGTCTGCCATCATTACTGAATTTGACAACATTTGCATCCGACACATCTCCACCAACAGAGTATATTTCAAAAGGACCCTTCAAAAGATTAGGCTTCATGAATTTAATATTTGCTTAAACTTTAAATTACAAAAAATAAATTACAGTATTTGTATGGCTTTGAACTTATAACCTTTTCATAATTACGTGAATCAAACATCCTTATCGATCCTCCAAAAGCAACTGCAAAGACAAGCCCTTGATCGTCATATGCTGTTGCTGGTCTTCCTTGTACGCGTAAAAGCCCCTAAATCCATAATTAATCAGCTTGATTCATAGAATATATGTAAAAGCCCCTAAATCCATAATTAATCAGCTGGATTCATAGAATATATGTGCATACATACACATATACATGTTCTAGAAAACAACCTGACATTTATCAGCTCTTTGATCCCAAAGCAGAACGGTTCTATCAAGAGAGCCGGAGATAAAATGTTCTGTTCGTGCACATAAACTAAGAGAGACAACCCTAGCAAAAGCAATAACACAAAATGTTGACCAATCGAACTATAACTGCATGCATGTAAAATGGCACATGATGTGGGACCCTACCTGTCATGATGACCTCTAAAGTAGCGCAAGTATTTGTTGTCATGCAATGAGAGAAGCCGTAGAGATTCTGCATTATGAGATAAAATAAGGATAAAGATTGGTTATTGCACACATGCAAAAAGTATTATGATATACGAACCATCCCATCCATTTTTAGAGGAGTATATAACAGTTGTGGGATGTGAAGTGAAAGAAACCAGGTCAACCCCATACTTTTTGCTATTAATTGTTTTCAAACATCTACAAATAAGAAATTAGTGTATCAGCAACTGGAAACCAAGACCATATAAAATTATGCATATAAGTTCACTTATTATATGGTAGACGACAGCATCAGTAATGAACAATGTGATCCCTCATGGTACATTTTCGTTCTTCTTATTGTCCAAGTATAGGTCAAAAGGTCAATACTGTACATCTAAAGTGGGTCAGCATTTTTATAAGTTGTTTGTAATGACTAATGAGTGTTATCTACAATGACAGATAAATATGTTAGTTAATGCAATTTGCTCAAGATCATGTATTTGTGTCTCCAACCTCGAAAATCATTCACAATAGAATACAAGCCAATATATTCCAATATGTTCTTTCTCTCCCATGATTATTCACTCTTACAAAAAGAACTTCCACCCCCAAAATAATCCTAGGAAATAGTTACTATAATTGCTTTCCTTTTGGATTCTTCTGGGGAAAATCATGTCACTACATAGAAATCTTTCTTATGTTCCAACCTAAAACAAAAACTAAAAAACAAACTCCATGAAACAAACACATGATCTGATAACATGGAAATATTATCACTTAAAAAAACAGAAATCAAAATAACATTCAGTTAGTGCCTTAACAGAAGCTTTTCCTTTTTTCAGTAAAATTATAGACATAGAAAAACATACGTCGCATTAGCCACATCATAGAGACGAATGGATTCATCATCACCAGCAGTCACTAAATAACTTGAAGTCCTGTGAAAATCCATTGAACTTATTCTACCACTCTGCAAAAAAAAAAAAAAAAAAAAAAAAAAAAAAAAAAAGATATGTATCAATATATGATTAATGGGCATATAAATGGTAAAACTTCAGATCAACTTTATGACCACGAATTAACTTGTAACTACAGAATCTGCAAGGGATTAGAAGGTACCTCAAAAGGAATTAGAAGGTACCTAAACAAATCATGATCAGGAAAAGGAATTGACACTATGCACCTCAAAAGGAATAACCTATTTCCCCTTGAGTTTCAGTTTGGCAATAGAAAAAACATAAAGAAAACCAAGCATATTCCAGTTGTAATGTTGAAGTTGATCGATTGAATATGAATTCATTGGAGATAGTATCAAATTGGTTTCAAAAGAACACAAGAATAAGAAGGAATAGTTAGGGAAATTTCTTGATTAATTCATTTATATCAAATCAAATACAACCAAAATATTATATAGCCTTGCAATTGAAGACCTAATTGTTTGGATCTACTACTAGCATGACTTGATGTTATTCATCTATGTGGCTTTCTCACTATAAATGGATGCATGGGTTACTCATGGAGAAGATGTGCATGAAATCATGGATTACTTGGTATGTGGCACACATAACACCATGTCATGCACCAACAAAAGATGTACATCTCAATTTATGAGATTATACAAGAACCCTCAAAGCTCAAAACAGTTTCCAGTTCAAAAAAATCAGGCATAGTTACATGAGCAAGAATGTTAACAAAAAATCCAAGATTTAAGTTACAAACTACAAAGTTGAACTTATCTGTTAAAAACAGTTGCTGTTATATTGCCAGAAAATATATTTCTGGATTCAGTAGAGTTCTTGAGGATATGAATTATAAAAGTGATGAAATGCCAGTAAACCAAAGTGTTATAGCTGTAAAGGATTACAGCCAGACTCTTTGTATTTCAAGTTAATGTAAATAATAGTTACTTGCATCAAAATGTTCCATTAACATCCGCATTTTCAAAAAAACAGAACCTGTATTCAAAATTAATTACCAGAGGATAGTTATAAAGTAATACATATTTCATCTATAACATCTTCAAATCTCCCACATATTCAAGCCACATCTTGATCGCTTATTGGTCAGCTAGACAGAAGCAAAACCCATTTCAGCAGTAACACAACTAATGACATAAGATTTTATCATGGATTCGAGGTCGTTGCACTGCAACCACCTCCTTTCAAATCCTTGCATCTTTGGCGCACTAGGCCACCACCAGGCATCAAGCTACATATCTCATAGCTTTCAGTTATTATACTATTAACAAAATGACTCAAAACTCAATGATATAATACTTCACGGTCAGCAGAATCGCAGTGATCACAAGTTTGCAGCTATGAAATTCAGTTATAGATAAAGATATATACATAATCACGGAAGGCCATGCCTACTTCCATGCTCTGAATAATTTCTTCTGTAAGCTCCAACGATACCTTGTCTTCTCCGTCCGCCTGTCCACCTACACGCAATACGAACACGAACACACAAGCCATAGAACCATTATCGAATAATTACGGCATGTTATGAACTCAACGGAATTTAAAATCTCACCTGCCATGGCAAGCTTCGAGCGAAGAAGCGATCGATGTATCTTGTACCTCTACCTCTCTCTATCAATACATATAACAACGCTAAGAATGTTCAAAAAAAGTGCAGAGTGTAGGGTGAATGGGTGATTTGGGAGAGGATGGGGGTTTTATCGGCCGGATTCCGCCGTACCGCGGTCGTCTCTTCCGTCGTTCAGAAATTGGGTACTCTGATTTCAGATCTCTACGGTTTTGGCCCAATATATGTTCCCATCGTGCCGGCCCGTGGGGATCCTGTCGTTTACTCTTTAGATGCGTTTTGACGTTTGTGTTTGGCCCAATATAATTCGCTCACTTACCGAGTTTATTAAAGAAGATAACATAAAATCTATTATTTTATTATACTTAATAAATCAAAATAATTGGGGGCACTTGTCACAAATCTAAAGCATTCTCACACTATTTTTCTCGTTTCTCTCTCCTAATAAATACACAACTTTAATTAAAACTAATTATATAATTATATATATTCTTTATGCCTTTTTAATTAAAAAGTTCTTAATATTAAAAATATATATTAGTTATTAGTATTAAATAATGTTATATTATATACTAGGTTATAGACCCGTGTATAACACGGATTTAAAAATACATTTGTTATTTGTATATATAATGTACTCATTATGCAAGCAAGTTAAAGTATTTTATTATATAATACGAAGTAAGAAAATATTACAATTACAATTCACAAATCTGTAAACACTTCCTTGTATACAACATTTGTTGTTTTGTTAGAAATCTGACCATCATTATCAAGTATTAATATCTTCAAGCCATCTATGCTTTTCACTCTGGATAATGCGACATATAATTGGCCGTGTGTGAATACTGGGTTTTTTAGAAACAAACCAACCTTATTCAACGATTGTCCCTGGCTTTTATTGATGGTCATGGCAAAACATACCGCAACTGGAAATTGTCTTCTTTGAAACTTGAACGGTATCTTTTTGTCTGACGGTATTAATCGAAGCCTAGGTAAAAATATTCGATCACCAATATGACTTCCAGATAAGATGCATGCTTCAATAACACGATCGCCAAGTGATATAACTTGTAGGCGAGTTCCATTGCACAAACCATTTTTTTTATCAATATTTCTTAATAACATTATTGGAACACCGATTTTAAGTAATAACTTATGATTTGGCAAGCCTGAAATTTTTAGTCCATTAAGGACATCTGGTGAGCATAAACTTGAATCAAAATTACTACTAAGATATTCTGACTCAGATAAAGTATCAGAACTTAGGTATTCTTTTTCTTCTCCTGGAAACATTGAAAGCAATCGTTCGTTAAGTTCTTGTACCACATCATTTGTAGGTGCAAGTATGGCTCTCTCTTGAAAATACTCATATTGACTGAAACTTTGAAGAATATCAGGATAGACAAAATCAATAAGAGAGGAAATAGGATCAGATGAATGAGTAATTAGTAGATGTTCAGGCATTTCTATAATTGCCTCACCATCATTACAAGCACCAACGTTTCCTTCACCCAATGCCAATAGCCATTCTGCAAATATGTTTGTTTGCCGAGCATCGTCAGATGTAGTGTTGTAAAACTCGGCCTACTCGGCCCTCGGCCGAACCGATTTTCTCCAACTCGGCCAACCAACTCGGAATCGGTCAAACTCGGTCCAACTCGGACCTGCTTGGACCAACTCGGCCAAAAAAACTCGGCCCAACTCGGACCAAATCGGTCAAACTCGGGCCAACTCGGTCAAACTCGGCCAAACTCGGCCAACTCGGACCAACTTGGTTTTTCACTTTTTTTTTACCGATTTTCCCTGTTTTTCCCTGATTTTCATTGTTTTTCACCAATTATTGTTTGATTTTCCCTATATATACTTCATTTCTATTGATATATCACTTTATAAGTTATATATACTAGTAAACATATGATATTTGATATATATATATAATTTTTTAAAAATTATTTTTTTATCATTTACCGCATCCGAGTACTCCCCGCTTAGGCCGAGTACTCGCAACTCCCCACTCGACCGACCTGGCAGCGCCTAGCGATTTCTCCAACCATGGTCAGATGTAGTGCTAACACTTAACCTCGTGTTTTTGGTTAATCTCAGGACTTTGCATTCTCGCCAAAGATATGAAGAACTAAGAGATGCGCTGACGATATCATGTCTAGATTCGTTTGGGATAACGGGGAGAATTTGTCTAAAATCTCCACCAAAGACAATTAATGTACCTCCAAATGGCAATTCTGAGTTGTTAGTTGTTTCAAAACCAAGACTATCTTTTAATGATCGATCCAAAGTTTCAAATCCATGCTTGTATACCATTGGTGCTTCATCCCATATAATCAATTTTGTTTCCTTTATCAAATGGGCAACATCTAAGTCAGGCTTAATATAACAAATGTAATCCTCTGTCAAATTTAAAGGAATTAAAAATCTTGAATGAGCCGTCCTGCCTCTGGTTAATAACAAAGATGCTATTCCACTTGAAGCAACGTTTAAAACAATTTGGCCTTTGGATCTTATTGCAGTAGATAATGTCTTTCATAGGTACGTTTTTCCAGTTCCACCATAACCGTAAACAAAAAATACTCCTCCCTTTTTACCTTCTACTGCCGACATTATCTCAAAAAAAATGTTTTGTTGTTCGTCGGTTAATGAATTCAAAAGGGTTTTAAACTCATTATGCAGGTCACTTTGATCATATGCTAGTTCCTCATTTATCAACCGATTATTTGATGAAGAAATTGAGGCATGATCAGGGTAGAGCATATTTGGAAAATCACGTAATGTTGCATTGTTTTGAAGCAAAATTATTTCAATTTCAAATAATGTCAAATTCTTTATTTGCTTCTCGTTGAGTTGTAGCTCTGTGATGCAAATAATACTAATGAGCATTGTGTGGTTATGACTATGAATTAAATAAATAAATAAAATATGATAAAAGAATAACATTTATAAATATTAAGTTCAAAAAATTTACCTGGTGTCTTCAAAATAAGTCGTTGTTTATATAGAATGCCATCTGAGAGTGCCTCCCATGTTTTTTCCCACACATGCTCAGGTCTAGAAAGACTATTTGAAGTTAACATTGTAGAAAATAAAGTCCTTAGGAAATACACGGCACCCGAATGACTTGCTTCATGAATTGCTTCTATATATTCCATGTCATCGTCTAGAAGTCCTAGGGAATAGCATGCTTCTCTAAATGTGGGAAATACACATCCATTTACCGTGCGAATTTCTTCAAGTGACCTTGGACCCTTGACTTTATTCAAAAGAACTCTCAAAAAATATGCTTCACCAAGTGAGGGAGAAACAGAATGAACTCTTCAAACAGAAAACCCTCATTGCCTTGGTTCCCAAGAACGCGTGTTCGGTTTCCATACAAATTTAGTAGGAAATTCCACATATGTAAGTTGTCGAGCTTCTTCATAATGTTCAATACATTTCATCCAAGACAAGAAAACTGAAGAAGCAACAGAAGGTTTGTTTATAACATTATCAATATCATCATTTTCACCATAGAAAACTTGTTGTTGATCAGGAAGATGGAAGGGAAGCCTTGTAACAGAAGGGGTCCTATAATGAACATCATATCCAAATATACGCCATGTTGCTTCACACGCTGATAGATATCTGCAATCATAGTATTCTTTGATTTCATCTACTAATTGTTCTTGAACATCCTCATTGTTGTTGTGAATAACAGAAACAGTAGCTCTATCCGGACCTTTGTTAATATACTTAAACAAATATTTGATGGATGAAGCCTGATTGCACCACTCGACATTAATATGAGACTGGTATTTTTTTCAAAAGAGTTGCATTATATGGAACTACACTTCTGTTATTGTGACACCCACTGTCACTTTATGTCACATCCGGACATTTAAAACATTTATTAAGAATTTTGTTTAGGTCCCATAAAAAATTTCTGTGTTTAGTTGTAAACACACACATTTTACATTGTACAAACATTAAAACATGTCAAAGTATATCCACATACTTATAACAAGTTAACTTCAATTCACCACTCAAATCTTTTTGTTCGATCCCAATCACCATTGCCGTTCACCTTACTCTTTTGTACCTGTAAACACCACATTTAAATCACCATTAGTTCGTAAGAACTAAGTAAGTATACCCCACTATTTTACCAAGTGTATTCCATAACACCATATGGATACACTATAATTTGGTATCAATATTCAATCGCATATAAACGATTTACTAATGGGTCGTTTCCACCCAAAACCCCATGAATCACCATTCATGTACAATCATTATAATTTAACACCTCACATACATGTGCACACAAAACTTCAGTTGTGCATCATATTTCCCAAAAGATTTGAGTCTTGAATTTTGAATGTCTACACCCTTTTAGGTCATCTTTTGTTCACACACCTTGTGAATCTGTTTCATTGGAATTGCAAGTCTTATGTTCACACACCTTGTGAATCAAAGCATGCACATTACCAATTTGATGCCTACACAGTTGTAGATCACCTTTTTTGTTCACATACTTTGTGAATCCATTACATTGGAATTGCATGTCTTATGTTCACACACCTTGTGAATCAGCATACACATTACCAATTCACCATTTGTTCACACACCTTGTGAATCAATTACATTGGAATTGCATGTCTTATGTTCACACACCTTGTGAATCAGCATACACATTACCAATCCACAATTTGTTCACACACCTTGTGAATCAATTAAATTGGAATTGCATGTCTTATGTTCACACACCTTGTGAATCAGCATACACATTACCAATTCACCATTTGTTCACACACCTTGTGAATTAATTAAATTGGAATTGCATGTCTTATGTTCACACACCTTGTGAATCAGCATACACATTACCAATTCACCATTTGTTCACACACCTTGTGAATCAATTAAATTGGAATTGCATGTCTTATGTTCACACACCTTGTGAATCAGCATGCATATCTCCAATTTAACATCTACATATTTGTATATCACCACATGTTCACACACCTTGTGAATCATTCAACCACAATAATCACAATCAATTCATTTATTTCAATCAACTCAACTAATCATGTATGCTAAATGCACAACCACTTGTAGTGTGGACTCACCCCGTCCTACAACTACAAGCTCAATAAAATAGGTAACTTACACACAGTTTGAACACATTCACTTGTGTTTACATCAATTATACTCCCAATTCATATGTTCACACACCTTGTGAATCATTTAACTATATTTCAACACACTGATTGTTCATTCTCAAGTGAATCAACCAGAACTGTCTACACAATTGTAGATCATCAAATACAATTCTTTATATTTACCAAACATGTGTCACACTATTAACTTCGAAACGACACACTTAGGTGTCTTATTGAGTTTCCACAATCTTGTGAATTACTCAAACTTTCAATAATATAATTATATTCTCACCCTTGAGAATCCATTAACACAAAGTTTACTACATGTGTTATTTACACATATAGTCATCATTAGACACAAACAACAAATAGTCACACAATTGTGATTCCAAATAACATATATTAGTGTCAACTCCAAATTCAACATAAGGTCTATCACCCTTTCATATGTTCACACACCTTGTGAATCATATAAGGTAAATCAATCACAATTTGTTCACATACAAGTGTACCAATTATACTTACGTATAACAAACAGTTGTCTACATCATTGTAGATCAACTAAGTTGTCCACTACCTCCTTAGTTCACATTCAAGTGAACCATTTCAACATACTTTCAACAACATTATCCACACTCATGTGGATTAATATCAATTTAAGCGAACATGAATGCCTACACACTTGTAGGTCATCACTATATCACATTCAACACATGGTTTACATCCATGTGGATCACAATTGAGTTTTGTTCACATGATCACAATATTTGTGATTCATTATCACAACATTAAACAAACTCAACAGTAACGGGTGACTTACCTTGATTTGGAAAGCTGTCTACAATCTCCAATTCCTTTCCAGGCCCTTCTAGAACTAGATTCACCTCCTCTTCCTATTATATATTCACATATAACAGGATTTAACAACATGAACACACAACTTGTGTTATTATATATCTAATTCATTTGACTTGTTTTACTTTTCATATTCTATCAAAACCTCATCGAGGCTTTTATCAAATAACCCATGTGTAGAAATTAATCTACACATGTTCTTAATCATATTTAAATTATCGAAATTTCATATTTTGAAATCTGTTGCTTGACTTCTTTTACCAACACCTAGTTGTAAATCACACGTATACAACTAGTTTCAATATGCTCAACACCCATACATACTGATTCAAACTCATTTGAATCTCATTTAGTAGTGTATGGTATTTAAAAGTCAAGTCATTATTTAAATTAGCATATCATGCTAAAATCATTAACTTTCAAATTTTAACATTTAATCAACATATGACTTCGATTTATCATTCCAAAGAATGATCTAAA
The DNA here is from genome assembly GCA_009363875.1 of Mikania micrantha. NCBI lineage: Eukaryota > Viridiplantae > Streptophyta > Magnoliopsida > Asterales > Asteraceae > Mikania > Mikania micrantha. Next base: position 62,756 of record SZYD01001729.1, on the reverse strand, counting down.
ACCATCACAATCATGATTTAATCATCCATCTGGTTATCATACTCAATAATATGAGTTTCATGACAACCGGACATTATAACGGATCAAAATCAAGATTTCGCCGTTAAAACATCTAATTCTCCGTTTCTAATCCTCCCTAATCATCATATAATGCTCAAAACTCAATTTAATCCGTATACTATCAAAATCAATGGGATAAAACGAATCGTTACCCTTCGAACGAATCTCTTGTTGTAATATGATGATCTGAACTTGTAGAAACGATCCACGGCTTGAGACCGATGATTCTATAGGTTTTATACTGAATTTTGGGTGTTAAAACTCAATTACTTCGTGTATGTGTGTGTAACAGTCGAGAGGATGAAAGAAATATAAATTTTCTTTCATAATCTACGAAAGATAAGGATCTGCCAAACCGCCACACCCGTCGCGTACCGCGAAGGAGGGTTCAAGGGCTCTTCGCGTACCGCGAAGCAATTCGGGATCATCAGATATTTTGGGTTCTTCGCGTACCGCGAAGAGGGGCTCATGAAGCCTTCGCGTACCGCGAAGAGTTCCAAAACATAATATCTTTGTAATTTTCTCGTTTTTACGATTCCGGACAATCCGTAACTCCGTTTCGCGCACGGTTTTCACCTATGTTTATCATTTCTCGCATATTTTCAATTTGTAACAACCACAATCGTTCTATTGATGATTATTTCAAATGTATGCGATTTCCGAAAACCGATCGTTATAGTTATCTAGTTTGACACATGATTTTTCAACATATGACCCAGAATCTCGCCTCATGTATAATGGATAGCCTTCGGAATCAATACAAGTGTGTTCACGGAATTTTTTTGGAAATTTTTTTGAACACGTTCCATCAATCATGCATGGGCAATTCATATTATGAGGACCACAAGGACCATGAATCATAAATTCACTCACAAGATAATGCAACACAGGATATTTTGTTTTATCAGGTATCTCTGCAGAAATAAATCGATCAAAACCTTCAACAGTAGGCAATTTATGAGCACCTTCCATAAACAAGCAAATATGGGCATGTGGTAACCCGCGTTTTTGAAACTCAACTATGTAAACAACTACAAAAAGTATAGGTAATGTAATATGTTAGTAATTATTTAATCATAAAAAGAATGACACAAAGGTATAACAAAACAATTTTACTTTGAACCAAGTATCTCAATATAAGTAATTGTAATGGAATGTTATATCATACCTGCATTAACTTTACCCAGTATTGCGTTATCCTTTAAATCCTTAATCAAGAAATCAAGTTTCATTTTGAATAATCTACATAATATGTCAGGCCTGTCTTCAGGATTAAGATTGGTTTCATTAAGAAACCTTGATACTTCAGGCCATTTCGGATTGCATGTTATGGTTATGAAAAAGTCAGGGTATCCATACCACTTGCAAATAGACATAGCGTCTAAATAATTTTGCATCATGTATCTAGCACCTCCAGTAAAAGAAGAAGGTAAAATCACACGTTGTCCAACGGTTGATATATCTGATGATCCTTGACCTTTGACATTACGTAACGTTTCATAAGACTCACATCTCAGTTTTATTTGTTGGTTACGTATGTAGTATAGCCTTCACTTTCAATCATGGTGTACGCGTCGACTAAAAATTGCTGAAAGAGCATTCAAAATTAAGGAGAATTTGTTGACCCTACCTTGAATCCAGAAAGCAAAAAATTCCCTCATCGTACATTTCGGTCGTTTGCTTTAAGGGTCAACATGTCGATGCGGGAAATGTACTCTATAACCATCTTCACCATAAGGAAAAAGGATAGGATATTGAAGTGCAAGATATGAAGGATGAAGTTCACTTATACGTTTCACACTTCCATCAACTGTTTGAATGATAATATCCCTGTTATCGATCGAGTCACCAATATCTCCTATGATCAATGTTGCGACTTCTGATGTAGTTGGGAGGTTATAAGTCCTTCCATCTTGAGCCCTTTTTCCAATGAGACGTAGCTTTATGTTCAAATTGGGATTTTCTTCAAAACAGTTTCGGACCATCCTATACGATTTAGCCAATGCATTTTCTGAATCAAGAATTAATTGCAATTCTTTTATAATTTGAAGATCTAGATTTTTCGTAGCAGATGTTGATCCATTTGAAGAATCACTTGAAAAAAAACATACAAAAGTTAGAAATATATAAGTAAATTCATGGAATAATAATAAATTTATATATACTTAATAAAATAAAATAAGTGTGTGTTTATAGTTAAATTAAGATTAACATTATATAAAATGTATCGCATATAAAAAAAGACATACCTAAAAATGGATTGCCTATTTGAAAGCTCGTTTTCTGTGTCATATATGTATTGCTGAGAGAACTTTGGTTTAGATCCGGCTGCCGGCAGAAGACTTCCAATGCTGTGATAGTTTTGTCCACTCAATCGAAATATAAATGGAGCTTTACCTTTGTTAACGGATGAATCATTTTTGCCACCCATAGAAGTAAATGAAAACATTGAATTATAGCGCCGAATGTTTTTCAAGAAAAATTTGCTCTTTTCATCATGTGAACGATAAAGATGTAGGTAATTCTCTTGTGGTTCCTTTAAATCTGGTAATTGAACTTTACCGTAACCACAACAAATGGAGTAACTTATTTTAGCACGACTTCTTTTTCCTCTTGCAGCCTCATTGTTCCATAATTTTGCATTGCATATTTGACACACAACAGTTTGATCACCATTATCAAAGTATTCTGTCAAAGATGTTTATTTTTGTCAAAAGATATTAAAAATTAAGATAAGATAAGAAAGTGCAATGTACAATAACATATTAGTGATTATAATAAATTAATACCTTTAGACATCCCTTGAAATTTGCTTACAACAATTTGTTGGACACGTGCATCTTTCGGGTTTGGTGCATGAATTGTGGGTATGTCACTTACACTAAATGTATTCCTCTTTTTTTAGGCCTTCCGGATGGCAACTTAGCTATTGAAATATTAGAATCACTTGACGATGTGTATGGTTTTATGACATGGATTTAGATGAGACAGGTGCATTGATGTTAACGTTGCCATTAGTATCTGAGAATTATAAGTAACATAAATATGAAAAACTAAACATTTAATAATGTATATATAATACTTAGATTTTGTAGAGTTATAACAAGTTTATTTATAAATAACAATAAATGTAATAAACTTACAATTTGTAATGTCAGATAATGGAGTTGAAATGCATCCTATAGGACGTTTGCCACGTTGCAACATTGTTTTTCGATTTGGCGTGGACATGTTGATGCTTATATTTTCTTTGTGATATTGCGTATGTGTAAAATTGTTTTAAAAACTTTAACTATGATAAATAAGTGATAAAAAATTTTAACACTATGGTATGTTGAATATTGTTAATTGTTAAATTGTATATATGAAATTCTTACCAATTGAATCGGAACGAACATGAATGTATGAATTCATGATTAAAGATTGGACATGTGTTGGTGTTGGACTGTCGTACATAATCTGAAAACATAAATATAGTATTATTCCATTGTTGCATTATGATGGGCAGAAACGTAAGTTAAATAAGCAAAGTATGGTATTAAATAATGAAATTAAAAAAAATTGGTTAAAAGATATTTTTTAAAATGTTAATGAATTGTTACTGATCACATGTTTTAACCATAATGTAGTTATTTAATCTTTCTACGTAATACTATAAAAAATAATCACAATAATAATATTAAGCAAAGTAACACCCATTACATGGTAAGCAACTTCACAATAACAAATAAAACATTCGACATATTTTATATGAAGTTAACATAGTTTAAATCACCGAAATAAAAATGAAGTAACATAGTTCAAAATGATCATTAAAAAAACATGAAACAGTCTAAGGAATCGATTCCACAAAAAAAAGGAAAAATAGGAAAGTTATTTTTTAACTTTGGGAGTCAAAAGGGTGATCTTGCCATGTGTTTTTTCAAATTCAACACCGGAAGGACGAGCTTTGGTTGTTGAGTGAGAAGGTATTTCATCGTCGGCATATACGTCAATAAGATTGCGCTTCAAAGATGAGATCTGACTACCAATTGAGCTATTTCCGTCATTCGTACTCTCATGAGCAGTGGGTGTTGCACTATCACCGGTGATTGAAACCGCTTCAATTCCCTAAGTTAAATATTTAAGCAATTTTAATATGAAAGTGGTATTTAAATGATGTATAATAATTTTAAATATATCATAACGTACATATGCATAATAATAAAAGTTGCAAATAACAATTAATTGTAATTTTAAGGCTACCTTGTAGTTCACAGTATCTTCAGATGGTCCATCAACTGATATGGTTTGAAACAATTCAGAATTTCCAACCTAAATTATGAGGTTAAAAACATAACATGTTTTTAGTGATTTGTTTATGATTCAACGTATCTATGTATATTAAACAATGAAAAAGTAAGGCCAACATGATTACCTGGTCAACATTCATTTTCTTTAGAAGTTCATCCACAATTTTAGCATCCTGAGTTACTTTTAAGATTGTGAAGAAGTTGTAGTTATTTTGCAGGTTGTAGGCTGATATGTCAATCTTGAAAGCATATCTTTGATCTTCAATATTTTTCAGCTGGCTCGGAAAAAATTCAGCATCACCCTAAAAAGAGTAAAATTAATTAATGTTTTAAAATAGGAGTATCATTATTTATAAAAATTATGATATATACATTCAAAATTTCCTGGTACAAATCCTTTGCACTTATCTTTAGCATTTTGCTTGCTTCCCAATCCCATAAAACCAAAGACACGACACCTGATGAATCTTGAACATTTATAGGCACCTTATACCTAGATTATTGTTAAAGGATTAAAAATTAAATAGTACATGTAAATTAAACATCAACATTTTAATGATAAAGATCATGTATATATAATCAACTAACCTTTGTACATATTCAACCACTTTCTTGCATTTTGAGCATTCATAGACCTTGTTAAATTCTATGTCCTCAGTAACATCAGATGTTTTAACATTGCCTACCACTTGAGTAACTTTTTTGTTGCATATGTTACATGCCTCATAGTACCACTTTGTATGAGGAGAAATAGGCATTATGGTACCAAACACAATAACAGCCATAGGCTAGCATAATATTTATTTAAGATTAGTTAAAAATAAATGAAATAGATAGAAAAATGAATAGCATGCAAAAAAAATTCAACTTACATTTTTTACTTCATTAAGTTCAGCAATGTGTTTAAACTCAGTATTAAAGACAAAGTCATCAATCAAGGACATCTTCTTGGAGGGAAGTGTTAAACGAACACTTGATGATCCACTCGTATCATTCATGTCAACCAATCTGTTAGTATAATATGTAAAATTTAAGTACATGAATTTTTTAGGTAATATTTTATAAACATTATAGACAGATTAATATTTTTAATGGTTGACATTTATTAAAACTAACCTTTTCTTAAAGGAAGTTATGTCTGAAAGGTCCTCATTGATGTAGAGCTTGGTAATATGATACGAGTTTGAAACACCGGCACGTCCTAAAAATTTAAACAATAACATCAGAAGTGATTTTTTGAATGACAGAAATTTATTAGTTTAATAAATATGCAAACCTTTGAAAAACTTGAATATCCCAAATTGAACAATGATGACTACATTAGATGCATCATTGTGTGCTAAGAGGTAGTCTGAAATATGATCAGCATATAAATCCCATAAAGTTAAATTAACTCTTCTAGATCTGTTAAAATAAGTTTAAATTTATTAATTAGATAAAGGATAAAAGAATTTTAAATATGTGTATAAAAGCTGATCATTACTCCAAATCTTTGAGTAATAGAGACATTCTTTCTGACTTTGAACCATCTTTTTTAAGCACATCTGATATGGGAAAGTAACTCTCAATGTAGCCAATTATGTCTACATCACAGATAAATTATACACAAATAAGTTGACATTTAATTACATGTCAGTATTACATAAATACATGATATATTAATATTAATAAATAAATTATAAAGTAATGTTAATAGACTATTACCAACTATTTTGTTCTCAGGCAATTCGTTCCTTGTAAGCACATCAAAGTCGGAGAAATCAAAAGCATGATAGTGACCATTGAACTCTGAGCACCGGGAAAGTCTTGTCCTTGGTGTGAAATTTGCTTTTAGTGGGTTGTCTACATATTTGATCTTGGAGTAATCTTGACCAAAACTAAGGTTTTTAATGCACAGACAATCCTTTTCCAGAAGCTAGTCATCAAAAAGATGAAACCACTTAGCAAGCACACTTACTAGCATTTTGTTTCCCTGGCAGAAGATATTTATGTTATCAGTAAAGTAAATTAACATATTAAAACTGAAAATTTATAGTAATATATAATACCTGCTCATCAATGAGTACCATATCTTTCGAATATATTTCATTCGGATTGGATACATCAGGCTGTTTCCAGAGTCTGATGATACAAACTTTGATTGTTGAAGACTCATTGCGAACATTAAGTTCATTGAGTATTGAAATATTTGTAAGATCCATCTACCATTAATTAATTATAAGACTAAAAAAAGGCCATATAAAGAATATATTAAACGAAAGAAAAATAAGTTTTTGTATGTACCTGAACCGTTAATATTTTGCTGCACGTTAATGATGAAATGGAATAGAAATTGTGATTTGAGAGTACAAATAAAGTTATTATATATATATGAAAGGGAAGGATCAACGTATTAAAGGCGAATAATTAATTAGTATCATTGCTAAAAATAATAGTTGTATTGTTTTAAATATGGAAAATACGAAAATTTTTATGATCCTAATTTATTGTAATTTCAATCAGTATTAATATTGTAAATAAGAAATTTAATATTTTATAATGTATTTGGAAACAGTTTCATTCATCACATTACAGCTATTAAATGTTGGTTGAAATTTTAGAGTGAAATCAGGAGGTTTATTTTTAACAATGTTTATACATTTATTGAAAATAAACCCAATTAATTACATTTAAATCAGTAATTATAAAAAATTAATTTATCTTTATATTAAAAAAAACAAATGTATTACTCAAACTTGTGAAAATGTTTATTAAAGATTATATACTTGTGTTGTACAGTTGGTCACTTACAGCCAAAAGATGCCAAAGAGTCATCCAAGTGTGTTTACAGTTAAAAACCACAATAGTGATGACTAAGCCGGCATTTATGTTCATATAACGTTAGTTTTTGCAACAAAAACAGCAATAACAAATATATACATAAAAATGATGTTGAGTATGCATCTATATAGTTTGTTTTTTTGTTTTTTTATCCTGTTTAAAAATACTTAGAGTTTAAGAAGGTTGGAAAATAGCTACCTTTATGATGAACTATACCCCATGATCCTACATGCACCGAGTCCTAAAACTAACAAGCAGGTTTTTCTGTTAGTTTCAAAGGCATAGGAACCGCGACACTCGAAGCTACTGATCGCCATTGTTTGTATTCTTCAACCGCCTTACATACCATATAAGACTTAGATTGGTTGTTCTTGATAAACTTTAACATGGCTGACTGGCTATAAATTGCATTATAAAGTATCAAAATTTTTAAATTTTGTTAGGACTTGCATGGATGCCTAACCTTACATTGAGATAGTGCCAAGAGCACTCTGGAGCGCCTAGACCGCGCAAACTCCAAAGCAGAAACTGCAGTACTATAAAATATAGTATCTACACAAAGTATTAGGGCTACCAAATAACAAAGCACTAATGTAAAACAAAATACAGAACTATTTTAAAGTTTTTGTGTGGATTTGCAATGTTAACAAAATGTAAAACCTGAAATAAACAGATATGGAAGCAAAAGTAGTAAATGACATTTTGAATGAAAAAAAAGTTTAAAAATCGGATCCCATCAGCAATACTTTGACACAGTACTCAATTAGACTGGTTATGTAGCTGGTTCCCGGTCCAACCGATTTGTTTGGTTTGGTTTTGATAATAGTGAGTGAGTACGACATTAACCAGTCCAACACATCATATAGAGGCTATAAAATATAGTATATTAGTATCTACACAAAGTATTAGGGCTACCAAATAACAAAGCACGATTGTCATACTCCTCCCTCCACCAACTTGGCAGTGCACATATGTGGTTCTACCATGGGTTGCATTGTCTGTAATAATTGAAAAAAACTCACGAAATTGCAAGAGCCATCAATTTTTTTTAAAATTAGTTGAAATATAAATGCATTTTACTCACTGTGAATGAAATTTACAGCGTCTTTCGGGAATGGAACAACCCCTAGCAGAAGAAACTGTTCAAAATAAGAAAAAAATTTCATCTTAGATTTGGATTCTTCAACATATAGAATCTTTTAAAAGTTAAGCTATTAAAAGTCTAAATTATTTGCATGATAAGTACAAGCAAAATTGTGACAATTGCACTTGAGAATTACGTCATTGATGACGGGATCACATTTGGTCGTTCTAGAAATCCACGTTGACTTAATAATTGTAATTATTACAGATTAAAAGTATGCGATAAATGATGAACGTGGGCGAAAACCGTGTGAGAAACGGAGTTCGGGAGTGCTCGGAATCGAAAAAACGAAGAAAAATTTCTAAGTATTGAACTTATGGCCTCGTCGCGGTACGCTGAGGCTGGTTTAAGGGTTCTCGGCGGTACGCGACGGACCAAAATATCAGAGATTCCTCCGAATTTCTTCACGGTACGCGAAGCCTTCTTTGGCTCCTTGTCGCGGTACGCGACGGGTGAGGCGGTGGAGAAAGTTGACTACTTCATCAGATTTGCATGCAGAAGATAATAATCTTTTTCTTCTCGCACATACTCGACTCACAGACCAAAACTCCGGCCAAACCACCATCAAATCACCATATTGAAGCCATCAGAAGTCACCAATCATACCAGGGATCATATCTACGAGTTCTGATCGTTGTTTTAACCGTAGAAATCCGTCTGATTAGGTAATGATTCGTTTTAACCTTCTAGTTTGACTTTGATTGATTAGATATTGATTTTGAACGTAATGACATAGTTAGGATTGTTGATTATTGCCTAGATGATGGCTAGGATTGATTATAAACAAAGAACACGATGTTCTAACGGTTAAATCCTTGTTTTGATCCGTTGTAATGCCCGGTTTGCATGAAATCATACCCATAATTATAATGGTTTAGACCATTTGATTATGACAATGTATGTGATTAGTTGGATTAATCTTTGAAATGCAAGGTTAAATCCAAGAGTTTCAAACTAATCACAACCATTAACATACTCATCGGAATGATTATCTGATGTTTATGATAACAGTCAGATTAGTACGTTAAACATGGTTATTACACCTATCCTAATGCTACATTGTGATATTTCATGATATTTGGGTAATCAATAACAATGATTGATCATTATTAAGCCATTAAACTATCTAGAAACGGTTACGGCATTATAATCAACAACATTAACTATTTGGTTAATCCTAGATTATTCTGATTAATCAAGAGTGTCATCAACCTTGTATTAGGAATCTAATTCAATGTAGGTTCCTACATTATCATACATTGTATGATACAACATCAAAATTAACCAATTAAATATTTAATATCGGTTTGATGACTTTCAAAGCAATGTCTTTGACATTGAACGTTCAAAAATATCTAATTAGTAAGTTAGAACATAAATAACTTATTAAACATAAATAAATGCAGAATCACTCTATTACTATCAGTCTTGTGAGATTCTGCTACTACTAAATTATCAGGTGAGTTTCGTATAACCCATTTTCTTTTTAATCTTTTATAAACATCGGGGTAGCACTGTGAAACTTTTCAGAACTATACGATATGTATCACTGTTATCTGCGTGGTTTCATGTGATTTGTTGAGAACTTGTGGATTTCATGGGATTTTGCCTGTAGAATAGAACACTATCACAGAACTTATAAGTCCTCATTCCCAAACTGTATCTAGTGAACCCATGTGGGGCCGAACAGAAAACAATGATAGTACTATCGACTGACAACCCATTTGCCGGGAGCTTGCTACTCCCCTTGGTGTAAATGTTTGTTATCTTTTTCCAGAAATTCTTAATGTGTTGTCATATACATTAAGACAATGAGGCACCAAGATATTTACCGACGGGTAGTATCTTTATAGAACAAGAACAGAACGTCCGAAAGGAACTAGATACGGGTCCCATGGTTATCTTGAACAGAACATTTTGAGAACTTGTATAACATATCATATTGTGAAACATGAACTGTATGAACTCACCAGTTTTGTGCTGACGTTTTCAACTTTAAACTTTTGCAGGTAGACAGTGATTCCGGTGAGACTGCACTTCACAAACTTATAATTGAATAAGTTAATGTTGTAATGTGGATATTAATGACGAACCTTTTAAATGTATTTCTTTTAAGTTAATCTGTGTGCTTATGATATCGGATCAAGTAAGTCACCCCTCATCTCTGAGACATCACCACTATGTTTCCGCGACCGTTTCAGTGACATCATCAACCGGTGACGAGAGGTGGGGGTGTGACAAAAATAGTCAAAACACATGCTATTGATTATTCCAATACAAAATAAAAGTAGCAAGTTTTAGCATTGAAGCCAACCATATTGTGTGCCAATTTTGAGCCGGCAATGAATGAATGTAGAATTGGGGTTATACTATTTAAATCTAACTGTGAGGCCCCGAATCCCGGGAGTCCCCTCAGTTGGTACACAACAAACCCATAGTCCTTAAAACATATTTACTTTATTACCACAACGGAATTTAAGGTGATTACATAAAATATTATACATATCTAAACAAACATTCATACATAACCCACGTTTATATATTTCTATAACATAGCTAGTTTATGCCAGGGTAGTTCTCAGGGTATGCCTCGAGCCTTCTTGCTAATCTTTCCTCAATACCATTCAACCTGATATGCACGTAAAACAAGTCAGCTTTATGCTGGTGAGTTCTAAGTTACATTTTTAGACAAATCTTTATTCATTTATATCATCACATAACATAATTCCATACATAACATACATGGCATCAAACATAAATGCATTTCATACACATATTCATATCATCAATCTCCCTGTACAGGAAACTTAGCCTCAACTGTTGACCCGAAGTCAACAGGCTTGTGCAGCACAAGACACCTCAACTGACGACCCGAAGTCGACAGGCTTGTATAAATACAAGACACCTCAACTGCCAACCCGAAGTTGACATGCTCATACATGTATAAGACTTCCTCAACTGACGACACATAGTCGACATGCCTGTTCTTTCACAGGACTTCTTAAACCATCAACCGAAATTGACGGCTCATACCGGTACAAGACTTCTTAACATACATCATTCATACATAACATGGTTTAAAACATTTAGACCATCATAATCATTACAGATTCGCACCATAGTGCTCAGGTTTTGCCCAACCGCAGTTGGGATTTCAAAACCCCATTTCCTTCTCGACTCAGTCGATGTCTTTCAAAAATAATCATTTTCTTCTCAACCACAATTAAGACTTCAAACATTCTTTACATCTCAGCTGAGACTCTTAAAATCATTAACTTCTCAACCATAGCTGAGTCTTAAAACATTCTTTACATCTCATCTGATATTATTTAAGTCATTTACTTCTCAACCGCAGTCGAGACTTAAAACATTATTCATTTCCGAACATTCTTTACCTAAACATTCTTTATCTGAACACATACATATTCTTTTATCCGACCGTAGTCAGATAAAACAATCATTTTTATAAAATAACTTTATAACATGCATATCAGCCCAAAATGATAAAACATTTAAAACAGGGCTATAAGAACTCACTTGATGTCTTACTGTAGCAAGATCCCTCTTAACTGGTACTAACAGTATAACTCTGCATTGGTTTGCGTTTAATTAGCTATCTATACTTTAACTTACAGATTAAATCTTTTTGAACGTTCAATGTCAAAGACATTGCCTTGATAGTCATCAAACCGATATTATGTTGATAACACACTTGATTAGTCAGAATAAATCTTGGATTAATCAAATAGCTAATGTTGTTGATTGAACTGCTAAAACAGGTTCCTAGACAGATTAATGGCTCAGAAATGACCAATCCTTGTTATTGATTACCTAGATATCATGAAATATCACAACATAGCATTAGAATATGTTTAACAACCATATTTAACATACTAATCTGCCTGTTATCATAAACATCAGATAACTATTCCAATGAGTATGTTAATGGTTGTGATTAGTTTGAAACACCTGGATTTCACATTGCATGTCAAGGATTAATCAAACTAATCACCTACAGTGTCATAATCACATGGTTTAAACCATTATAACCATTTTTATGATTCCATGCAAACCGGGCATTACAACGTCTCAAAACAAGGATACCCATTAACGGTTCAAGTTTGTCATTTATAATCAATCCTAGCCATCATCTAGGCAATAATCAACAACCCTAACTATATCACCACGTTCAGAAACAAGATTTAATCGATCATAATCAATCTAAAAGGTTAAAACGAACCGTTACCTCTTCAAACAAAGTTCTGTGCGTAAAAAGACGATCCGGACTTGTATTAACGATCCTTGGAGCGATCCACGTGATTAAGAGGCTTCAGACATGAAGATTTTATGGATTGGATGTTGATTTTTCGTGTGTGGGTGCTGATCATCGAAGATAAGAAGAAAAAGTGAGGTTTCTAGATGAAAATTGACTTTTTAAGCAAAAATCCCGTCCAGACAACCTTAGGCGCATCGCCCCAGGCCAGGCTTCGACCTAGGGCGTACCGCGCGGACCCATGGTGGCCATATTTGTCCACTTTTCGATTTTATCTTCGTTTCGCGATTCCGGACAATCCGTAACTCCGTTTCGCGCACGGTTTTCGCCCACGTTCACCATTTCTCGCATACTTTCATCCTGAAATAGTTTCGTCTGTCAAATCAACGTGGATTTTAAACACGATCAAATGTGCTAAATTTTCGGTTGTTACACTAACGACAGGGGAGGATATGAATTTACTAATCCAAATGGGTAGGTATAAATCAAACGACATTAAATCAAATCAAACGATTTAATATACCAATCCAAATTTACTAATCCAACGAAGTTATCAAACATAAATTAAACGACGTTAAAGAGGATCTGAATATTCTAATCTAAACAAATGACAGAAAACTTCAAAATCAAACAAAAAACCTGCATAAACGAAATATTGGCAAGGCGCCTTTATATCAAAATGGGGATCTGGATATAGCAATCTAAATAAATGACAAAAAAAATTAAAATCGAACAAAAAAACGTGCATAAAACGAAGATTGTATCAAAATGGTGAATGTATAGTGATGTCTTCTCCATCAACTATTGAAGCAATTAAAACTTTGCACAAACGAATCAAAGGGAGGAGGATGAGATATGGGTTAGGGTTTAGAAATAACAGGGTAGGAGGATGAGAGATGTTTTAGAAATAACAGGGGACTGACATGTGAGGATGACAGAGACGAAGATGGAGAGGGCTAGAGGTAGACAAGAGAGGAAGAGATCTGCAAAACTTGAATTAGGGTTTGGAGGTAGAGGGTGTGTTACGTGTGTATTAGATCCGCGTGATAAGAAACGGGTATGGGTTAGATCCGCGTGTTATAAAGGTATAATTTGTCTCTTGAGATGCCACGTGGCATTAAGTTGGAATGGTTTATTAGAAGGTAGATACATTTTATCATTAAAAAGGATTTCTTAATATAGTAAAAAATATTTTAATATCAAAAAGACACTTTTAAAAAATTAAATTATTATAAAATATGAAACTTTTCCAATAATTTATAACTCATAAAATCATTTTATAATTTATAAGTTATTATTATTAACTATTTATATTTTTTTCTTTATCAATTTGTGTAATAATAAATAACATCCTATAATTTTGTAAAAATGACATTTTTAAAAACAACTTTTTCAAAATGAAATGTTTAGAAACCAAACTTTAAAAAAGGAATTTTTTTAAAATACAATATTATTATTTTATTTTCTATGTAATGTTGATCATTTTTAAATCAAAAAATCATTTACAATTTTTTAAATTTACATTATTGAATACTTGTTAATTTTTATTCAACCCGTGTAATACACAGAATACTAACCTAGTAAAATAATAAAAAAGAAATGAAAGAAAATGAAATGAAAGGAAAGTAAAGGAAAATAAAACTAAGCAATTTTCCTTAGTTTCCTTCCACCTCTCTTACTCTCCCTCCTTAAATGAAACTCGAAAACACGACATGTGTCATTTTCCTTTCTTTTCTCACATTAAATGAAACTCAGGAACACAAAAGTTTTCTCATTTCCTTCCATTTCCTTTCTTTTCTTTCTTTTATTGAACTTGGGAACATTACTTTAGATGTGTTTTGAGGACTGCGTTTGGGTGAATATATTATTCAATAAAACAGAAAATATAAATAATATAAACATGGAAGTAAAAGATAGCTAAAACATAGTAAATAGGTAAGCTTTGGAGGATAATGTGAGGCTATCTTACTTGATAGAGGTATACTTTTTTTTAAAAAAAAAGAGGTACTAGGTTCAAATCCAAACAAGATGATATTATTTGTGAGTAAAGTAGGAGTGGATTATTGTTACTGTTCAAAAAAGGTAAGCTTTGGAGATATTAAAGTTTTAATAAAAATAATGATAAAATGGCCTAACTACAAATTATGTTAAAAAATAATCAAAATTATTAAATTTACATTTTTAATAACGGTGATGAATTGCTGATGTGTGCAATCTTTATTTTTTAACAAGGTAAACATGCAATTTAAAAAGTTTAGAAAGTATATATCCGATTTCTTATTCTAGTCACATAAACATGTATCTTTAGAATAGCATACATGCAATTCCCGCTTTTAAATAATAAATCGATACAATTCTCTCTTTCGAAAAATAAAACAATTTTTTATGTAAATTAATGCTTTTAACATCACATCATGTAATGGTTTTTCTGTGAATTAGTTTGGCTTACATATCTAAGGCATAAATGTGACATCCGGTGTTTTTACGAACGATGAATAGTAATGGTTAGTATGCTAAACTTGATTTAGTTAATGTGCTAATGGTTTAATAATGATTATAAAATTAAAGTTGTTGAAAAGTCTAGCAAAAAGTGTTGTTTAAATGCATGGATTTGCATTTGGTTAATTTTTTATATTTCGGTACCGTTCGGCGGTGTTTAAACAAACGTTGGTGATGATCGATTAATGAATTTAGTTGATATGCTTGGATTAGCACAAAATAATAAATCATAAATAAATATTTGAGTTAACGATGAAAAACCACATATAATGTTAAATTTTCAGCCAACCAACTTTATCTTTGTATTGTCCGGATAAAAATGGATTTAATTAACCAAACGACATCAAAGGTCATTATTATTGAATGAGATTTAATTATTTTAGTAAAATTAAACATTCTAGTAATTTATAATCAAAGTTACGTTTAAATAAATTTTTCGGTACAAAATTTACACACCATATGACTCAGATTATACACGTTTTAATAAAATTGTCGTCTTCCACCACTTCCCCAGCTCCGTTTCATTTTCATATTCTTCAAGCATATAATTCTCTACTCTTGACAAGATTTTGGCGATTTTTGATAAGTTTTGGAATACATTTTAAAAACATAACACACACTTTTGCTTCTACTAATCTTTCACCAAGGTATAACCAAAACATTTTTGTTTGTTCTTTTATTTTTAAGTTGTTCACCTAAAATTTGGGTTGTAAAATCAAATGGGTTTTGGGGTACAGATGATAACGTGTGTGTATGAATGCATGTGTGTGTCGTAAGTGTGCGTGTGTGTCATGAACGTATATACACATAAATACGCGTGCATATGATTTCTTTCGTGATATGCATATATATATATATATACATTTATTGTATGGTGGGTGATGATAGATATCACATGCATGTATGTGTGTGTGTGTATGTGTGGGTGAGCGTGAGTTTGTCTTACATACATATATGTGGATATTCATATACATGGACATGTGTGTATAGCTGGATTTTAATGTGTGTGATCGTGCATGTGTGTGTGTAGATATGGGTTTTATTTGAATTACATGCATATGCATGTGTGTATGTTCGTATATGTATATGTGTGTTAGCATAATTTTGATGTTGCATGCATGAATGATTTTGTTACATATGCATATATGTATGTATGTATGATTATCTCGTATATGCATGTAACTAATTTATAAATTGTTGAACTTTACAAATAATGCAGTTAGTTGAAGTTAAAAATAATAATAAAAACTGACATGTTATTAATAACATAAAATTGGCTTTGAAGTGACTAAATATTTAAAAATATAATCTTTTGGATTAAATAAATAGTAATGGATGATTAGACAAATAGTCAAAATTTTTACAAGCATTTTAATGAATTAAAAACCTTAAAAATACAGTTTTTCTACAGACTGTTTTTTGGGCATAATTGCAACAGTAATTTAAATAATTTTATAAAATACTAAACGTATAAAATTAAGAGGATTTAAAAATATATCCAATGATGGTTGTTGGTGCTCGAAAACACGCAAATTCGACTTTTTTTAACATGTAAAAAGGGGTTGTTTTATAAATATGATTTTGATCAAAAAATTTATAAGTTTGTATGATACAAATTTGTAATCTACGACCTGTAGATGAACCAAATGTTCATTGAACCGTTCGTTGATCGTTCGGTAAAAAGTTTGTCATGCAAGTTTCTATACGTTCATTCATTTACGTTTGTGAAAGTTCATTTATGTTTGTTCATTTATGATAAATAACGAAATTCGAGTCATCAACGTAGTTGTCTGGGTATATCGTGGATTTAAAAAGCGTTAACTGATAATTTATGATAAATAACCAAATTCAAGTCACCAACGTAGTTGTGTGGGTATATCGTGGATTTAAAAAGTGTTCACTAGTCATTTATGATAAATAACCAGATTTGAGTCACCAGTGGATCGTTTGTGTAAAATATGTTTTCCGATTGTGCAATGTTTTATAAGTCTGGTTAATAGGATGAAAAACTCACATAATATACTTGTGTTTAAACTGTTAACGTGTCCCTTGAGTTTTAAGACGCTAGTGAGAACAATCTGGTTAGTTTGGAAATATATGTTAAACCATAATGAAAACGCAATTTTTGTTTTTCTTTTAGACGAATACGATATTGGGATTTTTTTCCCGAACACGATTGGTTTCTAAGATCATTTCCAACTCTGGGCCTTTTATTAGTTAGCCCTGGTAAAGCCCCTAGGCGACGTATTTTTTTGAAACGAGGACCTCGGTAACGCGACAAAAAGACTTCTTCTTATATTTCTATTTCATTGTTAATTCTTATTGATGCAATTTCATTCTACTAAATTGTCACACCCCGAGCCGGCGGGGTTGGATCGGAGTCCCCGCCGGGCGGAAGGTTCCCGGGGCGTGATATCGTGGGTGATAATCATGATGATCAGATTGTTTACATAGCATCAACGTTTAAGAATATCTAAAGCACAATCAAGTGATATATAGGATTACAAAGTTAAATTACAATAGCAATATTCTGCAATTTAACTCAGTAAACCTAATCAAAAGAATAATGTTTATATCTTGTATATGTACAAGATATCAAAAGTAACATGTGTCATCAACAAAAGTTGTGCTTCCCAAAAGTCTACTAGGTCCTCTAACTGAGCAGCCTAGTATGCATATCCCAAAAGCTTAAGATTAAACCTGTTCTTCACCTGAGAAAGCATGTAAAAAGATCAAGTCAACACGACGGTTGGTGAGTTCATATAGTTTATAAGTTTAAAATAGTTTCAACAAACCTCTTTCGGTAAAACCTTAACCTCATTAACTCCACATGTAATATCCAAATCGGTATGCTTATATATAGGGCATACCCCTGAGTCGAGCCTACAACCCGCCCAGACGCCATCCCACCACATACTAATCCGGATATGACACTGTTGTTAATAATAATTAAGCATTTTACCTACCAAACAACTCAATCCTCATCAAGCCTTTGTTATCTGTTTCGATGTTGTCATGTCTAATGTATTCGTAAGTGTTAGTTTCTCATCATGTTTATCAAGCATCATAGATTCACACACACATAGTTTAGCAATTACATATCTCCTATAAGCAGACAAAAGCTCTGGAACACCAGTAGTTTAGCAATTACATGTCTCTTATATAGATAACAGCTTAGCATTCAACAAGTTCATGTTTAGCCTTTACATACCTCTTATAAGCGGACAAAAGCTCTGGAATACCAGACGTTCAGCAATTACATGTCCCTTATAACCAGGTAATAGCTCCGTAACGTTACGTTTATGTTTAGCCTTTACATACCTCATATAAGCCGACACAAGCTCTGGAATACCAGACGTTCAGCAATTACGTGTCCCTTATAACCAGGTAATAACTTAGAATCGATACTTTCATGTTTAGCCTTTACATACCTCATATAAGCTGACAAAAGCTCTGGAATACCAGACGTTCAGCAATTACATGTCACTTATAACCAGGTAATAGCTGAGTATCATTACGTTTATGTTATTACATGTATCTCACCCCATAGGTACAAGCTCTGGAATACCAGACGTTCAGCAATTACGTAGTCTATGGTTAGATACATGTATGATGGCCTAGTAGCATGTAATAGTATCAAGTCTCATGTAATTGAATCAAGTATCATGTATTTGTATCATGTCTCATGTAATTGAATCACATCTCATGTAATTGAATCAAGTATCATGTATTTGTATCATATCTCATGTAATTGAATCACATCGCATGTAATTGAATCAAGTATCATGTATTTGTATCATGTCTCATGTATTTGAATCACATCGCATGTAATTGAATCAAGTATCATGTATTTGTATCATGTCTCATGTATTTGAATCAAGTCTCATGTAATTGAATCACATCTCATGTAATTGAATCAAGTATCATGTAATCGTATCAAGTAATCTACAATGGATTTTAAGCATCAAGCTTAAAGTATAGGTTTCCATCATAAGCAATCATGTTTATGTTTAAAGCATTAAAGAACATTTCAATAAAAATGTTTAACATGCTTCTCAGTCCCGAAGTAAAACAAATAAGTTTGAAAGGGGACAATGAACTCACCTTATGTCCGAAGTGATTGACTATGTAGAATAAAGATGCACGCACTCTTGTTTGCTTTTGTTATGATATTCACGCTCCTGTATTGATTTCATAATATTTGTAACTTATAAGTATAAGTTTATAAGGATTTGTTGTGCGTGTAAGTGTTAGTCCTAAAGTTGACTAACACTTACGAATCTTGTTTGTTATCCGGCCCTAATTCTTTATTGCTCAAGATCCCATGGTTGCTCATTTGTTACAAGTTATCAGTTATATAATAGGCTTTTAAGCCTTTATGTAGTTTGTTTACAACTTGTTATCATTTTATCACAAACTAAATGTTTACATCATCAATGTGTTTGTTCTTCGTTTTCATCAATTGAAATGTTCATTCATATGCTTATGAATTATTTAACACTCATTGGGCCGGATAATCTTGTAAGCCCTTCTTGATTAAATTTGGGCTTAAGCAATAAGAGGGTCTCAACTGTTAGTGGGCCCTTGTTCATTGGGCCCGTTAATCATTATTGGGCCTAAGTAACTGGTAGCTTGGGCCAATGAGTGAGCTTTGGGCCGACAAGTTTCATTGGGCCGAGAGGGTCCTATGGGCCGGTTTAGGTTCCTTAAATCACATAGATTATGCACTTCATCAATTGGTCATATTTTATGTGTGGGCCAACTCAAACTTAATGGCCAAGGAGTGATTGGGCCTTGTGTTGGATTATATGACCTTGGCCCAATTAAAACACATATGGACCTACAGAATGTTATTGGGCCGAATTGGGGAAATCACTTGGGTCAACTAGTTGGGTTTCTTAAAATAAACTCGTGGGCCAAAGGTGTATTTACAAACAGAAAGCATGGGCCGAAGAATCAAAATGTTCATCCCCACCCCTTACGCCACACAGGTCAGCGAACCTTGGTTATGGTTCGTCTCCCATGCTGGACCAGGGTTCGGAAATGAAAGCATAAGGTTCGGTGGTGATGTGGGTTCGGAAGGGTTCGGTCGCCATAAGCATGGTTCGGCTAGCATCAAAGGTTCGCTGAAGGTACGTGGGATGCCACAGGTTCGGCGGTAGGTAGAGGGTTCCAAGGGTTCGCTTGTTGTGACCGAAGGCTCGGCTCCCATGCTTGGTTCGTGAGATGCATGGTTCGCCACTGGTGGTTCGTTGGTCATTGGATTGGGTTCGTAGCAGCCAAGGGTTCGCTGCATGAAGGTTCGGTGGCCAAGGGTTCGGCCACCTTCACTCAATTGGTTCGGCCGATGGTGCAGGTCCACGAACCCTGTGTTCCATCGCCATCATCAGCTTCCTGAGCTCTGCAAGGTGGTTCTAACACAACTATCATGCTACGGTTAGTACCCAAGGATGAAATGGTGGTGCGTGTGAGGTTTGAAACCGGTTTAGGGTTTTTCAACGTGATAAAGGTTAGAAACCCTATTATTTCGAACTTTTGAAGACCATTACCTCAAAAATGGCTGATAAAATCCTTCGATCAGTTGTACTTCTAGGTAGATCTTGTTGTTAGCTACGCGTGGACACCAAAATTGCACAATTTCATCAAGAAATGGTCAAGATCTTGAGTTTTGAAGGTGTGAATTTAGAGAGAGAGGGAATGAACGGTTTTTAGGTTTAGAGAGAGAAGGAAATTGAATTAAATGAGGTGAAACACCTCATTTGGTGTTTAAATACCCCGCGGGTATTCGGGTTCGTTTCGGTTGCTCGTTTCTTAGTTTCGTCGTGTATCCGGCACGTTACGCGGCTTTTTCGTAAATAAAATAAAATGAATATTTTTAGGATTAACAAATTATAAGTATCATTAGAAATTATATTAAATATCATTACGTATAAATAAATATCGAATTTTTAATAGTTTACGCGTTTCGTTAATTTATTCGCGATTTAAGAAAATAGTTAAATTTAAATTATTTTATGATGAGTTTCAAAATTGTAAAATAGGAAATATTTTATTTCCTTAAAATTATGATCGATCGAATCGATATTCGTTTCGTTTTCGTTTCGTCAGAACGCGTCACCATCGCGCGTATTCGTTCGAATCGTCATTCGAACGAACACGTCAATGGTTTAGCTTTCTGATTCTTGTTTTCTACTGTTAAGTTATTATTTCAGAACGTTAAACTATCGGAATCATTCGTACAGATCGTCACCTATACGAATAACTCGTCGGTTTAGCATTCCGCAACAATAACCGATTTAGTTTCGTTTTGTTAAACCTCACATACGTTTATGCCAACTAATATCATATCAAGTATTTGTGTTTCCACACGGTGTTATCTGACATGTTTTCTGACTGTTAAACCCTAAGGTTTTAGTCAGATTCAGACAATCGTTTAATTGTTTCATGCTAATCAAATGTATAAATAGTCTAAACATAGTTTAACGAAATGTGTACCTGAATCACTGTACATGTTTACTGTTGCGATCACTGTTCCGGCACGCGTCCGGCACTGATGTTACAGTCTCCCCTTGTTAGAGAAATTTCGTCCCGAAATTTAAGACTCGTTATTCGGTACGACTTCCTCGGCAAAGAGTTGGGGATACTTGTTCCTCATGTGATCTTCACGTTCCCAAGTAAACTCGGGTCCGCGCTTTGAGTTCCAACGAACTTTAACGATAGGAATTCGACTTCGTCTCAATTGTTTGACTTTACGGTCCATGATTTCCAACGGTTCCTCAACAAAACGTAAGTGTTCATCCAATTGAATTTCTTCAACTGGTATGATAAGTGTTTCATCAGCAAGGCATTTCTTCAAGTTTGAGACGTGAAACACGTCATGTACACCACTAAGTTCATCCGGTAAGTTCAATCTGTATGCTACAGGACCAATACGTTCGATGATTTCGAACGGTCCTACGTATCGTGGTGTTAGTTTGCCTTTCTTTGCAAAACGGACTACGCCTTTCCAAGGAGAAACCTTAAGCATAACACGATCTCCCACTTGGAATTCCAACGGCTTACGCCGTTTATCAGCATAGCTCTTTTGTCTGCTTCGTGTCGCTTGTAGTCTTTGTTGTATCTGAGCAATCTTGTCTGTAGTTTCTTGAATAAGTTCTGGCCCGGTGATACGATTGTCTCCCACTTCTAACCAACAGATCGGTGACCGACATTTGCGACCATAAAGAGCCTCGAATGGGGCACAACCGATGCTGCTGTGATAACTGTTGTTGTAGGAGAACTCGATTAGTGGCAAGTGGGAATCCCAATTACCACCGAAGTCTAGAACACAAGTTCTTAACATATCCTCCAGGGTTTGGATAGTACGTTCGCTTTGTCCATCCGTTTGTGGATGATAAGCCGTACTCAAGTTTAATTGTGTCCCTAGAGATTTCTGCAATGATTGCCAGAACCTTGATGTAAATCTGCTATCACGATCTGAAATGATAGACAATGGCACACCATGGCGTACCACTATCTCGTTGATGTAAAGCTTTGCTAGTTTATCCATCGTGTAAGTTTCTCGCATTGGCAAGAAATGAGCAGACTTGGTTAATCGATCAACGATAACCCAAATGGTATCATGTCCACTGGAAGTGCGGGGTAGCTTGGTAACAAAGTCCATAGCTATCTGTTCCCACTTCCATAGTGGTATTTCAGGCTGTTCCAGCAAACCAGATGGTTTCTGGTGTTCCGCCTTCACCTTAGCACACGTAAGGCATCTACCAACATACTCAGCGATGTCTTTCTTCATACCCGGCCACCAATAGAATGCACGTAAGTCTTGGTACATTTTATCAGCACCGGGATGCACAGAGTACTTGGTTTTGTGTGCTTCATCAAAAATAAGTTTCCTTAACTCATCTACTGCAGGAATCCAGATACGATCCTTGAAGTAAACAAGTCCATCGGGTTTTGTTTCCAAATGTTTCTCCACACCGCAATCTAAGTCTTTCTTCAAGTTTCCTCGTTCAATTGCTTCCTGTTGTGATTGCCTAATGTGATCGTGTAAACTTGTCTGCACAGTCATTCCCATTGCTCTGACGCGCAAGGGTTTAACCCGTTCCTTCCGGC
Source organism: Mikania micrantha (assembly GCA_009363875.1). Classification (NCBI taxonomy): domain Eukaryota; kingdom Viridiplantae; phylum Streptophyta; class Magnoliopsida; order Asterales; family Asteraceae; genus Mikania; species Mikania micrantha. Next base: position 39,556 of record SZYD01001729.1, on the reverse strand, counting down.
TCAAGGCATCAGCAACAACGTTTGCCTTGCCCGGATGGTACTTAATCACACAGTCATAGTCATTCAGAAGTTCAACCCAACGTCGCTGTCGCATGTTGAGTTCCTTCTGATCGAATATGTGTTGCAGACTTTTGTGATCTGTAAATATGGTACACTTGGTTCCATATAAGTAATGCCTCCAGATCTTCAGTGCAAACACCACTGCTCCCAATTCCAGATCATGAGTTGTGTAGTTCTTCTCATGAATCTTTAATTGTCTCGAAGCATAGGCAATGACTTTGTCCCGCTGCATAAGTACACAGCCAAGTCCCTGATGGGATGCATCACAATAAACAACAAAGTCATCACAACCATCTGGGAGAGATAAGATCGGAGCATCACATAGCTTTTGTTTCAATGTCTGAAAGGCTTCTTCTTGTTTTTGTTCCCAAATGAACGGTTCGCTTTTCTGTGTTAGCTTCGTGAGTGGCAGAGCTATCTTAGAAAAGTTTGAAATAAACCTTCTGTAATAGCCTGCTAAGCCTAGAAAAGAACGTATCTCCGTAGGTGTCTTCGGAGTGTCCCAATCTTTTATTGCTTCGATCTTGGCAGGATCAACGTGAATTCCCTCACTGTTAACAACATGGCCTAGGAATTGAACCTCTTTTAACCAAAACTCACACTTAGAGAATTTGGCATAGAGTTTCTCTTCCTTTAACAGTTCCAAGATCGTTCTCAGATGTTGCTCGTGTTCTGCTTTGCTTTTAGAATAGATCAATATGTCATCAATGAAAACAATAACAAATTGATCTAAGTACGGCTTACACACACGGTTCATGAGATCCATGAAAACCGCAGGTGCATTCGTCAAACCAAAAGGCATCACCATGAACTCGTAATGCCCATACCTGGTACGAAACGCCGTCTTGGGTATGTCTTCGTCTTGTACTCTAAGCTGATGGTATCCGGAACGTAGATCGATTTTCGAAAAGTATTGAGCTCCTTGCAACTGATCAAATAAATCATCAATCCTCGGTAATGGATACCGATTCTTGATGGTTAATTTGTTTAGCTCCCTGTAGTCTATGCACATCCGAAAGGATCCATCCTTCTTTTTCACGAACAAAACCGGAGCTCCCCAAGGTGAGTAGCTCGGTCGGATGAAACCTTTATCAAGTAGTTCCTGTAATTGGTTAGATAATTCCTGCATCTCCGAAGGTGCTAACCTATAAGGGGATTTAGCAACAGGCGTTGCTCCAGGAATCAGATCGATACGAAACTCTACTGGTCGCACAGGAGGCAAACCAGGTAGATCTTCAGGAAACACCTCAGGATATTCTCTCACTATCGGTACGTCTTGTAATGTTTTCTTGTCTTTGTCTTTCTCCACCACATGAGCCAAGAATGCTATGCACTTCTTTTGCAGACACTTACGCGCTTTTATGCATGATATGATCTTTACGTTTCTCTTGGCTTGATCCCCACGAACTTCCAATACACGATCATCCGTTATTGGAATCCGAAGTAGCTTCTCGGAACAGATAACTTCCACTCGATTGAGTGAGAGCCAATCCATTCCCACGATGATATCGAAACTGCCCAACTCCATCGGCAACAAGTCGATGGAAAATGTATGATCTATAAGTGTAAGTGGGCAGTTCCTAAGTATAGTGCTAACCGTAACTTGTTTCCCATTAGCTACTTCAATAATGTAAGGGGAGTCTAAAGTGTCCTCAGTAAGACTAAGTTGTCGTGCAAAATCAGATGAAATAAAACTCTGGTCTGCACCAGTATCAAATAATATGGATGCATAAGAGTCATGTAAAAGAAATGTACCAGTGACCACATTAGGGTCCTGACGTGCAGCATTGGCTCCAATGACAAAAGCTCGTCCTCTAGGTGCTTGTGCTCCTGGTTGCACCTTCTTAGGACAGTTGCGAGAGAAATGACCCATTTCCCCACAGTTGTAGCATCCTCTGTTGTTGTTGATTGGGTCCTGTGGTGGTGGTGGAGGTAGTGCTCTTGCTGCGGTGTTAGTGGCCTGGTTTACAGCAACTCGGCACTTGTTAACCCAGTGGCCAAACCGGCCACAATTCGTGCACTTCCTGCATTGAGCACCAACAGGATGATGATACTTGCAGTTTGCGCACTGGGGATATTCCCCTCCATAACCCCTAGTAGTAGGATTGACAGGTGCTGCAGTTGCCTGTCTCAGTGGGGTGACGGCCGCATAGTTCTTTACGACCTTCTGTTTCTTTTTCTGGTGGTACTCGGGCTTCTTTGATGTTGTTTCCTTAGCTTTTCCAGCATCATCTTTCAAGACTCCAGACTTTACCATTACCTTGGTAAGCTTAGCAGAGAGGGAAATGGCTGACTCCAAAGTAGCAGGATATGAAGCCAGTACAACACTTTGTATACATGAAGGTAATCCTGCCACATAGCGATCAATTAGCTTTTCCAAGGTTGGCACCATCTCTGGCACCAGGGCTACCAGTTCATGATAACGGTTGGTAAAAGTCATGTGGTCAGCTCCCTTCATCTCATGATTCGAGAGCTCGATCTCCAGTTGTTGTAGTTCATGTTTCGGGCAAAACTCATTCCTCAGAAGAAGCTTAAATTCTGCCCAAGGCATCGCCATTGCCTCATCTCTTCCCTTTGCTCTTATCTGTGCGTTCCACCAAGTCAAAGCTCGCTTGCTGAAAGAACCAGCTGCATAGCGAACTTTGTGATGTTCTGGACAACCGCTGATGTCCAAAGTATTTTCCATTTTCTCAAGCCATTGGATCAGTCCAACAGCTCCTTCAACTCCGGTAAAACTAGGAGGTTTGCATCCTACAAAGGATTTGTAGGAGCAATCAGACGTATGACCAGTGTTTCCACTAGCCTCTCCGGTAGTGTGACCAGAAGTGTTGCCTTGTCCTTGAATCCTGTTTATCATCTCTGGGATGACATCCTTTAGTTGGCTCGTCAGCTGGGTACTCAGTAGTGTCGCCAAGGCGATAGTAGCAGGATCCAGTGTCGGTGTATTGCTTGAACCTGGTGGTGGAGAGTGCGGAGGAGGAGGAGGTGGCGGTGGTGAATCCGGTGGTGTAGGAGTCGATGAATGAGGAGCAGAGACTTGCGGAGTAGGTTGTTTTCTCGGCGGCATTCTGATCATAACCAAAAGAATTTGGTTAGTGCAATGATCGAACGCAGAAAACATAATGCAAACTTAAGTCTTAAGTTCTCTACATGAGGGTCCCTAAGTTATAGTCTAGGCCAAACCGTTTTTAGTAAATGACCTATTATTCTCTATAACCTTGAGCTCTGATACCAATCTGTCACACCCCGAGCCGGCGGGGTTGGATCGGAGTCCCCGCCGGGCGGAAGGTTCCCGGGGCGTGATATCGTGGGTGATAATCATGATGATCAGATTGTTTACATAGCATCAACGTTTAAGAATATCTAAAGCACAATCAAGTGATATATAGGATTACAAAGTTAAATTACAATAGCAATATTCTGCAATTTAACTCAGTAAACCTAATCAAAAGAATAATGTTTATATCTTGTATATGTACAAGATATCAAAAGTAACATGTGTCATCAACAAAAGTTGTGCTTCCCAAAAGTCTACTAGGTCCTCTAACTGGCAGCCTAGTATGCATATCCAAAAGCTTAAGATTAAACCTGTTCTTCACCTGAGAAAGCATGTAAAAAGATCAAGTCAACACGACGGTTGGTGAGTTCATATAGTTTATAAGTTTAAAATAGTTTCAACAAACCTCTTTCGGTAAAACCTTAACCTCATTAACTCCACATGTAATATCCAAATCGGTATGCTTATATATAGGGCATACCCCTGAGTCGAGCCTACAACCCGCCCAGACGCCATCCCACCACATACTAATCCGGATATGACACTGTTGTTAATAATAATTAAGCATTTTACCTACCAAACAACTCAATCCTCATCAAGCCTTTGTTATCTGTTTCGATGTTGTCATGTCTAATGTATTCGTAAGTGTTAGTTTCTCATCATGTTTATCAAGCATCATAGATTCACACACACATAGTTTAGCAATTACATATCTCCTATAAGCAGACAAAAGCTCTGGAACACCAGTAGTTTAGCAATTACATGTCTCTTATATAGATAACAGCTTAGCATTCAACAAGTTCATGTTTAGCCTTTACATACCTCTTATAAGCGGACAAAAGCTCTGGAATACCAGACGTTCAGCAATTACATGTCCCTTATAACCAGGTAATAGCTCCGTAACGTTACGTTTATGTTTAGCCTTTACATACCTCATATAAGCCGACACAAGCTCTGGAATACCAGACGTTCAGCAATTACGTGTCCCTTATAACCAGGTAATAGCTTAGAATCGATACTTTCATGTTTAGCCTTTACATACCTCATATAAGCTGACAAAAGCTCTGGAATACCAGACGTTCAGCAATTACATGTCACTTATAACCAGGTAATAGCTGAGTATCATTACGTTTATGTTATTACATGTATCTCACCCCATAGGTACAAGCTCTGGAATACCAGACGTTCAGCAATTACGTAGTCTATGGTTAGATACATGTATGATGGCCTAGTAGCATGTAATAGTATCAAGTCTCATGTAATTGAATCAAGTATCATGTATTTGTATCATGTCTCATGTAATTGAATCACATCTCATGTAATTGAATCAAGTATCATGTATTTGTATCATATCTCATGTAATTGAATCACATCGCATGTAATTGAATCAAGTATCATGTATTTGTATCATGTCTCATGTATTTGAATCACATCGCATGTAATTGAATCAAGTATCATGTATTTGTATCATGTCTCATGTATTTGAATCAAGTCTCATGTAATTGAATCACATCTCATGTAATTGAATCAAGTATCATGTAATCGTATCAAGTAATCTACAATGGATTTTAAGCATCAAGCTTAAAGTATAGGTTTCCATCATAAGCAATCATGTTTATGTTTAAAGCATTAAAGAACATTTCAATAAAAATGTTTAACATGCTTCTCAGTCCCGAAGTAAAACAAATAAGTTTGAAAGGGGACAATGAACTCACCTTATGTCCGAAGTGATTGACTATGTAGAATAAAGATGCACGCACTCTTGTTTGCTTTTGTTATGATATTCACGCTCCTGTATTGATTTCATAATATTTGTAACTTATAAGTATAAGTTTATAAGGATTTGTTGTGCGTGTAAGTGTTAGTCCTAAAGTTGACTAACACTTACGAATCTTGTTTGTTATCCGGCCCTAATTCTTTATTGCTCAAGATCCCATGGTTGCTCATTTGTTACAAGTTATCAGTTATATAATAGGCTTTTAAGCCTTTATGTAGTTTGTTTACAACTTGTTATCATTTTATCACAAACTAAATGTTTACATCATCAATGTGTTTGTTCTTCGTTTTCATCAATTGAAATGTTCATTCATATGCTTATGAATTATTTAACACTCATTGGGCCGGATAATCTTGTAAGCCCTTCTTGATTAAATTTGGGCTTAAGCAATAAGAGGGTCTCAACTGTTAGTGGGCCCTTGTTCATTGGGCCCGTTAATCATTATTGGGCCTAAGTAACTGGTAGCTTGGGCCAATGAGTGAGCTTTGGGCCGACAAGTTTCATTGGGCCGAGAGGGTCCTATGGGCCGGTTTAGGTTCCTTAAATCACATAGATTATGCACTTCATCAATTGGTCATATTTTATGTGTGGGCCAACTCAAACTTAATGGCCAAGGAGTGATTGGGCCTTGTGTTGGATTATATGACCTTGGCCCAATTAAAACACATATGGACCTACAGAATGTTATTGGGCCGAATTGGGGAAATCACTTGGGTCAACTAGTTGGGTTTCTTAAAATAAACTCGTGGGCCAAAGGTGTATTTACAAACAGAAAGCATGGGCCGAAGAATCAAAATGTTCATCCCCACCCCTTACGCCACACAGGTCAGCGAACCTTGGTTATGGTTCGTCTCCCATGCTGGACCAGGGTTCGGAAATGAAAGCATAAGGTTCGGTGGTGATGTGGGTTCGGAAGGGTTCGGTCGCCATAAGCATGGTTCGGCTAGCATCAAAGGTTCGCTGAAGGTACGTGGGATGCCACAGGTTCGGCGGTAGGTAGAGGGTTCCAAGGGTTCGCTTGTTGTGACCGAAGGCTCGGCTCCCATGCTTGGTTCGTGAGATGCATGGTTCGCCACTGGTGGTTCGTTGGTCATTGGATTGGGTTCGTAGCAGCCAAGGGTTCGCTGCATGAAGGTTCGGTGGCCAAGGGTTCGGCCACCTTCACTCAATTGGTTCGGCCGATGGTGCAGGTCCACGAACCCTGTGTTCCATCGCCATCATCAGCTTCCTGAGCTCTGCAAGGTGGTTCTAACACAACTATCATGCTACGGTTAGTACCCAAGGATGAAATGGTGGTGCGTGTGAGGTTTGAAACCGGTTTAGGGTTTTTCAACGTGATAAAGGTTTAGAAACCCTATTATTTCGAACTTTTGAAGACCATTACCTCAAAAATGGCTGATAAAATCCTTCGATCAGTTGTACTTCTAGGTAGATCTTGTTGTTAGCTACGCGTGGACACCAAAATTGCACAATTTCATCAAGAAATGGTCAAGATCTTGAGTTTTGAAGGTGTGAATTTAGAGAGAGAGGGAATGAACGGTTTTTAGGTTTAGAGAGAGAAGGAAATTGAATTAAATGAGGTGAAACACCTCATTTGGTGTTTAAATACCCCGCGGGTATTCGGGTTCGTTTCGGTTGCTCGTTTCTTAGTTTCGTCGTGTATCCGGCACGTTACGCGGCTTTTTCGTAAATAAAATAAAATGAATATTTTTAGGATTAACAAATTATAAGTATCATTAGAAATTATATTAAATATCATTACGTATAAATAAATATCGAATTTTTAATAGTTTACGCGTTTCGTTAATTTATTCGCGATTTAAGAAAATAGTTAAATTTAAATTATTTTATGATGAGTTTCAAAATTGTAAAATAGGAAATATTTTATTTCCTTAAAATTATGATCGATCGAATCGATATTCGTTTCGTTTTCGTTTCGTCAGAACGCGTCACCATCGCGCGTATTCGTTCGAATCGTCATTCGAACGAACACGTCAATGGTTTAGCTTTCTGATTCTTGTTTTCTACTGTTAAGTTATTATTTCAGAACGTTAAACTATCGGAATCATTCGTACAGATCGTCACCTATACGAATAACTCGTCGGTTTAGCATTCCGCAACAATAACCGATTTAGTTTCGTTTTGTTAAACCTCACATACGTTTATGCCAACTAATATCATATCAAGTATTTGTGTTTCCACACGGTGTTATCTGACATGTTTTCTGACTGTTAAACCCTAAGGTTTTAGTCAGATTCAGACAATCGTTTAATTGTTTCATGCTAATCAAATGTATAAATAGTCTAAACATAGTTTAACGAAATGTGTACCTGAATCACTGTACATGTTTACTGTTGCGATCACTGTTCCGGCACGCGTCCGGCACTGATGTTACATAAATAAACCTAAACTAAAAATGAACTAAATTCTAAATCAAGCCAAGTTTCAATTTACTGAAGTATTATACGATTAAAGAATAATGAGATGAGTTGGATAAATATACAGATCTTTCTATTATATATAGAAAAAGAAAATGATTCTTTTCGTGAGATAGTTGGAGATTCCTATAACATAATAAATCACCGGCTTTTGCAAAAAGAGGAAGAAACTTTTTTTCAATATTCTTTGATTTCAAAGATGGATTATCAATAATGTAAAACATCGAATAAAATAAATAGAGAAAATAAAGTAAAATAAATAGAGAAAAGCCGACTATCGGAATCGAACCGATGGGTAGGAATGCGTTAATGTGAGTTTCATGACCCCTTTTAAATTGTTTTTGGTTTTGATAAACCGACAGAGAAACATACCAGGAAAATAAATGTTTGTTTTGTAATGTACACGTGTTGCGTGTTAATGTGACTTTGATAGCCCGTGAGTAAGTGCAGGTGTTTGTATACGTGCTCTCTGTGCATTGCTGCTGAGGGGATTCACTCCCGCAATCATAATCATTAGTCTCGGGGGAGATTACATGATATATTGGTAGATCCATCGGGTTTGATAACCCAGTCCCCGACCAGCAGTCATGGTCTGTGAGTAACGGGAGCAATGTATGTTCAGGGTTGTTCGCACATTGGTTTTGGTTTGATTATGGGCTTATGATGTCTATCATATCGTAGGACCTAGCTAGTATACGGTGAGTTCACTAGCACAACATTGTGGCATTACATTCTTTTTCCATGATCAATGATTATATATTTTATTTGAAAACATGTGGACTTACCAACCCTTTTGGTTGACACTTGATTTTAAACTTGGTATATTTCTGAGGTAAGTAGCATTGTTGATGTTTATAGAAAGCGAACTGATTTGGGATATTTTAATTGGGGCCGGTTATTGATATGCTAAACTAAGTTTGTAAACTGAAGGTTGAACCTGTAATGTTTTGACAATTATCAACGACTTTTAAGCTATAAATTATCAACGTTTTAACACATGTTTTTAAATTATAAATTGTTCGCTTAATATGTGGTTATGTTATTTACTGTTAACACCAAGACCTTGTTAAGACTTCCGATGCGGGTCAGTGTGTGACAATAAAAATGTAACAAATAATATTTCAATTTAATTATTTTTAGATTTACTATTTCATATTATAAACCAACTAGATCTTATTTATTCAATATATATACGTTGAATTTTATCTAACACTTGAACAATAGCCTGATAGCTAATCTTTAACAAATATAAGGTTTAAAACATAGTATTTTTGTACACACTGAATATACCTTCGTGACATACTTATTTTTGTCAATATTTATGTGAATACTTTTTTTTCTATTACAATATAAATTTTATTTAAAGCCAAACCGGTAAGTTTCAATGTTATCCAGAACGAAGCAAACGTATTACATTTTAGCTTCTAATATATATATATATATATATATATATATATTTATTATACCATGAGTAAATCGATGCAACTTGCTTATTTTTATCTAAGGTTTAACATAAATTTCATCCAATTTTCGGTCGACCAATGTTTCGATAAAACCCAAGACGTCTATGTTCTTAGCATAGATTTGTATCATTAATTTACATTTGCAATAGGAGTGTTCAAAATACCCGAAACTCGAAAAAAAAATCAAATATCTGAATCGTAGCCGAAACGCGAAAACAACCCGTCAGAAATCTAATTCGGGTGGTTTGGGTCGGATAATATGATTTTAGATTTAGGTTCGGGTTTCTGATAGACAAAAAGCCAGTTTGTTCGAGCCTGATATCCGAATAAACCCGGTTTGTTCAGATGTAAGAATCACGGTTTTGCGGGTTTGATAACATATTTTGATGTTTGATTCGGGTTTAAGATAGACCACAAAAAAAACCATACCCAAATAATTGATTAGAATCACTTGAATAAATCATTATTTGACACGATAAAACCCTTAATTTGGAACATCAAGTTTCTTTTGCGCAATCCACCGCGATAATTGCAACTTTATCACAACACCTTATTCATAGAAAGTAACGAGGTCTTATATGTGCCCCATCCTCAATACATTTCAATAAAACAACCCCACGACCACGACTCCGAAAGTTGGTTCGTCTTCTAGAAGTTGGTTCGTCTTCTGTAAGTTGCGCGAGGACCTACGACATGTAAACAAGTAGGGTCGAGACCTGCTTGAATGACGTAAATCAGGCTTTGCTTCAGAAAACCCTGTTCTTCAAACCAGTACTAGTCTAATTACACAATTTCATCCTGCAAAACCTAATTTAGTACAGTTCTAATCTTACCAGAGTACATAAGCAAAATTTCGCAGGAAATTTGTCCTAGAAATCAGCAAGTTCAAGTGGAATATTTGTTCAAAGTAAAGCTAGGGTTTGATCAAGTCATGAGTCCTATTCAGAATTTCGAGCAGCATTCTCGCCAGCTCATGGAGCTCGACCTCCGTACTCGTTCTATCTTTCTCTCTACACACGCACACGACGACAAACTGATTATTGTTGAAGTTTGATTAACTGTCTGTCGATTCTTCATTTTTAAGTTTAATAGGTGATTTAAGAGTTGAATTGATCTATTGGATGTTGGGCAATGAACTTCAGTAGTGGGAGTTTAGTTGTTAAAAAAATTTTAGGAACTTGTTGCAAAGATTGATTTATTATTTATTTCTCCCATTCCAGGTTTAAATTCTTGTTAAATTTAATAAACTAGGGTATTTAAAATGGTGAAAGAAGTTTTATGGTTGCATGATTGTGTTTTGTTATTAAATATAAAGAAAAGTGTAGTTTTAGTTGCAGTAAAGTTGTTGGTCCATGATTATTGCTTCCTGTCTGTCACAGCTATTCAAAGCAGGCTTCAAATGGCGATGGAGGTACGGGATAGTTTAGAGATTACGCATACGGGGGAGTACTTAAACTTCCTAAAGTGTTATTTCCGCCCGTTTTCTGCAATTCTCTACCACATAACGAAGCCACAGTTCACTGACAACCCTGAGCATAAGCTGCGAAACATTATTATCGAAATCCTTAATCGCCTTCCACATAGTGAAGTGCTAAGGCCATTTGTTCAAGAGCTACTGAAAGTTGCAATGCACGTTCTTACCACGGACAATGAGGAAAACGGCTTGATTTGCATTCGCATCATATTTGATCTTTTAAGGAATTTCAGACCAACCCAAGAGACAGAAGTGCAGCCTTTCCTTGACTTTGTATGTAAAATATACCAGAACTTTAGGCTCACGGTTAGCCATTTCTTTGAAAATGGTGCACTTGTGGCTCCAGCAATGCCACCACCTTCATCGATGTCAGCATTACCTTCCCTTGGTAATGAAGATGTTAAGCCGATGGAGATTTCAGATCAAGTTGGATCTTCCACGGCCTCAAGCACCGGGACTGGACAACTTAATCCAAGTACTAGGTCTTTTAAGATTGTGACAGAGAGCCCGTTGGTGGTTATGTTTCTCTTTCAGTTGTACAACCGACTTGTTCAGACTAATATCCCTCAGTTATTGCCATTGATGGTTTCTGCTATCTCAGTCCCTGGACCTGACAAGGTGCCACCTCATTTAAAGGCCCACTTCACAGAGCTAAAAGGGGCTCAAGTTAAGGTAATTACCTTGGTTCATTTTTGTATTCCTTCTATCTGACTCCATATTTGAAGCATTATACCCTCTGTTGTGCTAGTGCATGTTTATGAACCTACTGTGAATTCTCAGGACACTCTTAATGAGATTATTTTGATATATTGTTGTGCAGGAATCTAAGCATTATCTTCTGCATGTTAATATGTTATGCAGCCTAGATAATGAAATTAATTAAGCCTGTAACCTTTAACCACTGAGCTTGTATGTTAACAGGCATACTTATCTGTTTCTGGTCCTATTGTTGCAGACAGTCTCATTCCTGACTTACCTTTTGAAGAGCTTTGCTGATTATATTAGGCCACATGAAGAAAGCATATGTAAAAGCATTGTGAACCTGCTTGTGACTTGTTCAGACTCTGTTTCTATAAGAAAGGTAATACCTAGATCTGTTTATCCTTAATTTTAGTGTTTCTTACTTAGTGTGTGAACTGGTATACATGTACTTTACTTATCACGTGCAGGAATTGTTGATAGCATTGAAACATGTTCTTGGAACGGATTTTAAGAGGGGCTTATTTCCTCTGATCGACACACTATTGGAAGAGAGGTAACACTGATTTTGTAAATATTTAACTTGCTAGGTTCATTACGGAATTCTCTTTACCATTAAAATTTCACATTGACAATGTATATGGACATTCAACTCTAGGTTTTTCAAATATTTCAATACAAGCTAATTCTTTTATGGACTTTCCTTTTTATGATGAAAATGTTAGTGTAATATACTTTGAATTTTTTGAACATTTTGATTAGAAAATGGTTAACTAACAAGTACTTATCAAATATTTAAATTACATTTAATGAAACCAAAAGTTCTTGTGAGCAACTTCAATCTAGTTAATTTTACTTATATTGATTGTTAATGAGCAACTTTGTACTCTATCTATCTCAACAAGATCGCACATTTTTTACACATATTTTAAGTAATTTAATTCCATGTTAAGTAATTGGAATCCCTAAAGTGATGGCACTAGCTCATGGTAATGGTGATAATGGGTGAATAGGGAATTTTTGCTATGGAAATGCTCCAACAAGAGGAGTGCTTTGCAAATTTCTACCACACCCTGAAAAGAAAGCGTTGCAACTTCAATGATAACAAAAGTTCTTATAATGGCAAAACCATGCTTAGGATGAAGTCAATTAGATAAAAAAAAATAACCAAAATTCAGAATCAAACGAGAACCAAGGATGAAATAGATCAGTCGACCTCCTTGGCTCCTTGATACTTAAAAATTATTAAGAAAATGGTACAGTAGCCTCAGTAAGGCATAAGAGGCGTAGCCTCAGTAAGGGGGAAATGGAACGTAAGCCTCGGGCGGTTCGAGGCGGTGAGGCTTAAGCCTCACTAAAGGCGGCGTGGACCCCTTGACCCCCGCTTGGTCAGGAGCTCAGAAATCTTAACAAGCGTGTAATTCACACCTCTAAACTCTTTAAGTTTCCTTTGCATCCATTTTACGCTAAAATATACAACAGAAACTTCTGATGGTACTTAATTTCATTATACAGTGCATATTTCGATTTGCTCTTCCTTTTTAATTTTATTATACCTTGTGATACTTTTATCATTTGTTTTATGTTAAATTGTGACTTGTATGAATATATATATATATATATATATGTAATTTTAATTATTTTTCAATGTTGCCTTGAGGCTTATGCCTCGGTCCGCCTCGAGGCTTACGCCTCGTGAGTCTAACGGAAAACGCCTCGAGGCCCGTTTCCATTTTTTTAAACCTTGGATTAACCCAATAATCACTCCTTAATCTTGCATTGATTAAATGATAATCTTGACATCAAGAAGTTCTTTCATTTCTTCAAGCTTCTATCTTGGTAAAACCTTGGTTATAAAATCTGCCTTCCGCAACTTTCTAGTTATGTGTTCAACTTTGATCTCTCTGTTTTCATTACACTCTCTTATCCCATGAAACACCAGGCTCTTCATTAGAATCATAGCTGATTGGTTATCAATTCTAAGTGTCACGGTTTCCTCCTTTTAGCCTGTTATCTACTTATCTTAGACAATAAACCTCTCAACCATAGCACCTGACAAGTTGCGATTGTAGCAACCATAAATTCAGCTTCATAAGAAGGACATTATATTATGTTTTTGAGGGTTCCTAGCATAGGTGTATCGTTGAAGTAAAAAACCAAGCCAGTTGTGCACTTGCCATCATCTGAATCAACCGTGTGGCTGATGTTACTAAACCTGTAAAATGACTTACTCTCAATCCTTCAATAGTGTATTCCCAAGTCAACTGTGCCTTTCATACCCAACCGCAAAAGTGTCGAGAATGAGTAAGGGTAGCAAAGGCTACTGATCAACCTTCTAAGCCCGATTACATCTACATATGGTCCTTTGTCTTTTTTTGACAACTTCAAACCAGGTTCCATAGGGAACATGGTTGCATTGCACACCATTAAACCTACCTGTTTCAAGAGTTTAACATATCTAGTCTGCTTGATTGAAATTCCGTGGTTACCTTGGTTCACCTCAATACTAAGGTACAACAACAACAACAACCTTACCCAGTATATTCCCACTTTTCAGTAGGGTCTGGGGGGGAAGGATAGATACAAACCTTACCCCTATCCCAATTGGGATAGAGAGGCTGCTCCGAAAAAGTCCCCGGCTCAAAGTTATCGTTTGAAGTTGATCATCCCAATAATTTTAACGTTAATTTCACAAAATAATTGAAAGAACGTTAAAAATTAGTGCACTTTTACTTTTGCTCCTTAAGGCCCCTTGCAAAAAACCAAGGTCACTCATTTCAAAACAAGCCTCTATTTGCCTTTGAAAGTTGCTATATCATCTTAGTTTCCTCCTGTTAGAATCATATCACCAACATAAACACCTACAAGCAATAAATGATTGCTTGTTAGTTGTTACCTTCCGCTAAACAACCTGTTCATGTTTACACCTCATGAAACCAACCTGTTTTAAGGTGCAATCTAGATGAGTATTCCAAGATATAGGTGCCTGGCATAAATCATATAACCAATGTTGTAAAAATCGGCCTTGGCGGCCGTCGGCGGCTTTGATTTTGGCTAATTAGCTGGACAAAAAATCAGGCCTAGGTGGACTCTCAGGCTGATGCAGAACTCTTTGAAAAATCAGGCTGAAATTCAGATGCTATTGGGCTATTTGGCCCAAAAACAGATGCTTCCGGACTATTTGGTGCTGTGACTGGGCTGTTTTGTCCAGAAACAATCGCTGCTAGAGCTGATTCAGCACCTGAAACTGTGTTATGCTCTGCTACAATGTCGGCTCCACTATTTGGATGCATACTCCCAACTTCTTTGGACATTTGAACGGGTTTACCTACACAATAGAGTCCTTCCAACCCAGAGTTTGTCAAACTCATCCAAATAATTCCCATTTCCACTTTGTATTTTCTTCTAAAATAGTGTCGCTTCCTAATACAATTTTCTTGTTTGAGATCTAAAAAACGACAAGCTTTGGTTTTAGGTTGTACACCAAGATGTATCAATCTTTGACTTCTATCAAGTATCATCTAGTTTCTTTAAATGATTTGAGGGAACTTTGACATGGCACACACTTCCAAAAACCTTTAACAGTCTTAGTTTGCCTTTTGTTCCTTTAAAGCTTCATATGGTGCCTCTTCTTTGAGAGCTTTTATAGGCACCAAGTTCAACATATAGACATAGTGTCTTATGCCTTCACCTGTAAATTTTGTGGTAAACCTGTAGCCTTTATAATACCCTGGGTCATCCCCAACACAGACCTATTCCTTTGTTCCACAACCTTGTTTTGTTGTGGTGTATAGGCCTATAGGAAGCTAAAGATTGGTGTGTAATCCCTTCATGATCACAAAAGTATTCAAAAGCATGTGAGGTGAACTCACCTCCATTATCTATCATCAAAGTTTTTAATCTTGTTTATAGTTCTAACTCCATTAGGTCCTTGAATTTTTTTAAGCATTCAAAAATCTCATCTTTTGTCTTGAACAAGAACGCCTGCATGTACCGACTGTAGTCATCCACAATAAGGAACATGTACTTGTTTTCACCTTGACTCATTGGGGAAGTAGGACCACAAACATCTACATAAAGTAGTTTAACAGTCTCGTGGCACAATAGCTAGAATGATCAGGAGAAGGTAAATATGTATGTTTTCCTAATAAAAAAGAATCACAAAGTTGTTTAGGGTATTCAATGTGTGGACAACAAGTGTCATATCCTTTGCTGCCAAAATCTTCCTTGAGTCAAAATTTAAGTGACCCAAATGTGCAGGACCATAACCATGCCTTTTCACTGATGTTTGCATGCAAACAAACTGGTGCAACTATCTTCAATTCAATCTTGTATAACCAGTTTAGAGTTATTTGTACCTTTATGAGCAACATGTCATTGGTTCCGTGCATCCGTATGTTTTGATCTTTCATCAAGGTTGAACATCCAATCTCAATAAACAGCCACAATCTACTGGTCATAGAGATGTCGAAAATACCCGAACCCGAATAAGTTTAATAGGTTCGGTTTATTCGGGTCAAATACGTTAGTCGGGTTATTCGGGTCAACCCGATTAACTCGAACAGTTAATAGGGTCGGGTTTCAGATATATTTTTAAAAGTTAGGTGGGTTTCGGGTTAACCTGAATAAGGATGATTATTACTTTTTTTTTATATATATTAATCTACCTATGTTAATTAATAAAGGTTTTTATTGCCACATGCCCACATGGCATGTTTCCAGAGCTTTTCAACCTTCATTTCCCTCCTCTCTCTCCAATTAATTATCTAATATTAAATAATAATATTAAATATTAAATATACTTTTAATACATTTTCGAAATAATTTTTTTGATAAATTGAAATATATTAATATTAAAGACACTTTTTTTTTTAAGAAAAATTGTTATAGATTATAAAATTTTCAAAAACAATTATTTGAAACACACGGTTTAAAGAAAAACAAATTATAAAAAAAAGTTAGTGTTTAAAGAAATAATATTATTATTTTAATACTTAAAATATTAAATTATATGAAATTGTAATCATATTTTATATGAAAAATCATCTTATATTTTTCTAAAGTTTCATTATAATTACTCGTTATATTTTTTTATTTAATCCGTGTAATACAAGGGATACTAACCTAGTTATTAAATATAAGATGTATTTAAATTTTCACTAAAATATGACTATGATTATTAATCAAATTATATATGGCAAATGAATTATTTACACATTTTCCATTGAATTATATGTTTGAAAAATGAATTATTTGTAGCAATTTAAAATTGGGTCAAGATAATAGTAAATATATAATAACCTGACTAACCCGATTGGCCCGACTCGAATAACACGTGACTTGACTAACTTGAACCCGATAAAGCGAGCATTATTCGAGTCGGGCTGCGTGTCAATTTTTTTTAGAAAAAACCCGAATAATCCGATTCGTTATTAACTCAAAGCCTGATCGGGTTGACTCGATGAGCACCCCTAACTGGTCATCATTCTTGGAGTAGGCATTTATTACCCTATAAATCATGAATTAGTTGGTTAAAATTTGTAGGTATTTAAAAAATTATATATAAAAAAATTGTATATATGTATATAATTTTGAAAACTACATATAAAATTCCAATCCAATTAATCCCGATTAATCCCTAGTCCCTACCTCGGTTTCTCCAACCATGGCAATTGTATTAAAATTAGGGTTATAAAATTGTTCACAGTTACCTGTCGTGTGGTTGCTTGCATCATTATCAAGAAACCAAGGGTAAATTTCAACTGTATCCATCACATAACGCTATGGCATCACTTATTCTTCTTATAAGAGGACAACTTCCTTCTCAGTCTTTTATGTGAACAATCATTAACAAGGCTAGCATGTCGTCTTGTTTTTGAACCAAGTTAACTGTTTTATCCATTATCTTTGTTGGACATTCAGACAAGTAGTGTCAATGCATCACACCAAAAATATTGTATTTGATCCTTGTTTCGTTTATGTTGTTGATTTGAACTTTGACCTTAATCAACACCTTTTCCCCGATCATTCGAGAGACCTCAGCTTCTCACTTTACTATATCCCATTATCCCCTGTTAAAGCCATGGCCTTGACCACTTCCTTTCTGGTCCTTGTCCTTATTTTTGGTTTGCATGTCTTCGTATGAGAGTAGTAGTTGATTACCCTTGGATCATTGGCACTTTCCACCGAGTCTAATACTTTCTTCAAATGTTCATAACCTGCCAATAGCTTGAAACAACATAGTGTCCACATTAGCAGATTGTTCAATAGTAGTCGCAATAGGTAAAAACCTATCATGAATTGAACCAAGAAGTTTGCTAAGTAATTTCTTTTCCTCGTAATCAACCACAAGGTTGTTTGATTTGGACACGATAGCGTTGATATGATCAGCAACGCCTTTTATTGATCCTGCCTCCATTTTCAAGGACCCAAATTCAGTCGTACTCAAATTGTGCATCTTGCAAGACTTGTTCTGGTATTGCATGATACAAGTAGGCAATTGCTAAACTGTTCTTTTTAGGGTCAACATTAACACTATGGCTTCCTAGACTACTAGAACATTGAATATTGCCTTGATTTTGACTGCCAAATTGTGTAATTAGTGGCAGTTAGAACAGGACACTGTAGCATCAAATTGGTGTTCTCCCTATGAGGAACAAATTGATTAGTCGATACTGCTGCCATCAGAAAAAATATCTGCCTTTGCCTGGAAAAATCAGCCTTGTGATTTCCTACACTAAGGTGGTGTTAGTTTTTTCAGAGGCAAAACATCTGCAGTCTGCAAATCTCTTTTGCAGAAGAGGTGGACCAAACCTCTGCAAGAAGAGGGTTTGTTTTTACCACTACAAACCTCTTTTAAAAAATCCTCTTCTTACATCCATAGTTCCCACCGCCACCGTCAAAGACATAAACGAGGATCCTACCGCCACCGTCCAAGACATCTGTTGAGGAGTGCAGGTGGTGGAGGAGCACCAGTGGTCGATCGGTGGAAGGAGAGCGGTGGTGGTTGAGCTTGCAGGGGTTTAGGCGCCGGTGGTTGAGGAGCGCAGGTGGTGGAGGAGCACCGGTGGTCGATCGGTGGAAGGAGAGCGGCGGTGGTTGAGCTTGCGGTGGTTGAGGAGCGCAGGTGGTTGAAGAGCACCAGTGGTCGATCGGTGGAAGGAGAGTGGCGGTGGTTGAGGAGCACCGGTGGTCGATCGGTGGAAGGAGAGCGGCGGTGGTTGAGGCGCCGATGGTTGAGGAGTGCAGGTGGTGGAGGAGCACCGGTGGTCGATCGTTGGAAGGAGAGCGGCAGAGGTTGAGCTTGCGGTGGTTGAGGAGCGCAGGTGGTGGAGGAGCACCGGTGGTTGATCGGTGGAAGGAGAGTGGCTGTGTAGGTGGTGGGGCTGGTGGGACGCCGATCGGGAAGGAGAAGGGCTGTGGTTTTTTTCAACCTAATAAGAGGAGAAGAGGTAAGAAGTGGTTAGAATTGCTTGGTTCACGTCTGCGCCAAGAAGAGGTCGGGCAGACCTCTTTTAATGAAATGTCTGCGAGAAAACAAACAGTCTGTAGACCTCTAACCTCTTCCCGTGTCTACGCGTCGCAGACATAAGAGGCAAGAATATGTTTTTTAAAAAAAACAAACACCCCCTAAAACAACTGATTGCACCTCAGCCCTTCGAAAATTGCAACCCTTTGTTCAATCGATTCTTCCTTGTTAATTGAACAGTGGCTTAAAACTAAGCTTTGATACCAATTGAAGTCAATTGGATAATAAATAATCACCAAAACTAATAATTGAACAAGACAAGAAGATGAAATGAACCAGTTGACCTGTTTGGCTCTTTGATACCTCAATTATTAAGAAAAAAAGTACAAATAATAACAGGGTTATTAAGCCTATTTATAGGTAATAGCTTAACCCCCAAGATAATCTAAACAAGGTAAACATAAGCTAAACTACGAAAGCACCAGCAGGTAATTTACCAGCTGTAAAACAGAAAAGCACCAGCTTTAAATCCTACATCATTTTATTCTAAATAATAAAAACCAACCGAAATAATAATTGCAGGAATCCTGGTTCTGCCCCTGATCAGGAAATATGTTAAAAGAATCTGCTTTTTTAATTGGATAACTTGTTTTTAATCTTTTTAATTAGCGTATGCATTCAACATTATGTCTAAAGCGTTGCTCAACAAGTTTGTGATCTATTCTAGGGTTCTTGTGGGAATTGGCCGTGCTTGTTTTGAGACACTAAGGCCATTGGCATATAGTCTCTTGGCAGAAATTGTTCATCATGTTCGTGGAGATCTCACATTGTCCCAGGTTTGTAGCTTGTTCGAGACACTTGCACCATTGACATACTTCATTACTATTTATTAGGTTCAGGTGTGCAGAAAATAAATTACAATTCTGTAAATTGTCTGCATGCATGTAAATTTTTAACGTTTAGTTGATCAGCAAACATAAGCATTAAATAGTAATTACATCAATGAAACAATGTAGTAGAAAATGCATCTACATGTATTTATAAACTATGGCCTTGTGAGGGACAAGTAAACAACATTCGAGAATATTCTAATGGGTGATGCAAGAAACATAGGAGGGAATATGCACTTGAATTAACTGGTTGATTCTTCAATATGCAGATGAATATGTATTAACTAGTTTTAAAACACATTTTCTATCTTGAATGCATATGTACTTCTTCAGTCTTGTTATTCAGTTGTTTTAGTTTCATATGTTTTTAAATGTCTAACATATTTTATTTTTTATTAATATTCTAACTTCATTTATGGCTTCCTCTTTTGTTCAACAGCAGCCCCCATTATCAATATTGATGTTTTTATAGCAGATGGGCTGTTATGTACTGTTTTTATCGTTTCATATGTTATATGTCTTACTACTGTGATGTACTATTTTGCTGCAGTTGTCACGGATCATCTACTTATTCTCGAGTAATATGCATGATGCATCATTATCTCTAAGCATCCACACCACATGCGCACGGTTAATGTTGAATCTGGTACCTATTGTATCTATCAGTTTATAGCGTCAAAAATATTTTAACCTCATATATTTCTTAATAAGAAACTTATACAATAATGTGTATAGGTGGAACCAATATTTGAGAAAGGTGTTGATTTGCCATCCATGGATGAAGCAAGGATCTTATTGGTAAGAATTATATGGTTCTTAACTTTATCTGCTGTTCTTTCTGGAGCTGCAATGATTAACATTGACAATTTCAAGATATATATATATATATAAGGGTTGGTTCCTTTGTTAACCCTTCCTTATTGCGATAACCGCATAACCCTGGCATTTTTTTCGTTTTTTGCCCGAATCTTTGTTTTTTTTTCATGGTCTTTATTATACATAAATAGGGGGGTTTCTTTTTTGTGTTTTTGCTATTAGAAATTATTTACAAGTGTAAGTAAGTGTAAGTACTTACACTTACTTACATCACACTTACATCAGATATGTGATTTAAGTAAATGTAAGTACTTACACTTACTTACACGTGTAAATAATTTATAAACGGTGATGAATTAGCAAAAACACAAAAAAGAAACCCCCCTATTTATGTATAATAAAGACCATGAAAAAAAAAACAAAGATTCGGGCAAAAAACGCAAAAAAGTGCTAGGGTTTTGCGGTTATCGCAATAAGGAAGGGTTAACATTTGATCCTTCCCCTATATATATATATATATATATATATTTGGAATAGATAGCTGATTCTTATTCTATGTAGGGGCGAATATTGGATGCTTTTGTCGGGAAATTTAGCACCTTTAAACGTAGCATCCCTCAGGTATGCTATACTTTGAGATATTCAGTTTCTATCTGTATTTATTTGCAAGATAACTAGTAATTACAAGATTAAAACCCCTTAGAATGTCTTGTTGTTACTACCATATGGGCCTTGGTTCATTTCTGTTTAGCCACCCATATTTTTTGGTATAAGCAAATAATACAAATGTCTTCCCTATTAAAATGAAAGTTCAAGACTTTATCACAGTATCAGCAAGTAATTCATGAATGTTTTTAATAAAATAAGATGAACAGTGGATTAAATGCAAAGATACTTGAATAATTATTAGATATGACTAAATTGAGTTGATTCAGAAGTGTAAAACTTCAAAAATAAAATTGGCAAATAGAAATAAAATGAAAAAAAGGTCATGCCTATCTAATAATTAATGGATGTTTTTCTGTGATATGTGATCTAAGTCATCATCACATTTATTCTTCTTCTTTAGTAAAAAGGGGAGTGACATAATAATAGTAGTTTAGAACAAAGTAAATAATAAATAGTTTAAAGAATTAGTCCAAAGTAAAGTTGCACTAATTTTAACGTTATTTTACTTATTTTGTGAAAAATAACGTTAAAAATGTTGAAATGATCAACTTCAAACGATAACTTTGAGCCGGGGACTCCTTCGGAGCAGCCTCTCTATCCCAACTGGGATAGGGGTAAGGTTTGTGTCTAGCCTTCCCCCCAGACCCTACTAAAAAGTGGGAATATACTGGGTAAGTTTGTTTGTTTGTTTTATATTTAATCAATGTTTTCAGAACCGGACCGTACGTCGAACCGGACGTCTTACTGGTCGGACTAGATTTAACAACCGCATAACATAATAAATATATAATATATTCCAAAAAAATTATACAATTAATCAATTATAAACACATGTAAACAAACATATTAATGTTTAAACAACATAATCATGTTAAAAAGAATATAGGATTTGGTTTTAATGTTTTATTCTTTAGATTTTAGTTAAAAAAACTGAAATCCGGTCCGACCGGTTAACCGGCCGGCTAGTTTGAATCCGGTTCGCATGCCTATTTTGGGCCGGCTAACCCTCCGGTTCCCGGTCCGGTTCTGAAAACCTTGTATTTAATGCATTGAAATGGTCTATATGAAGTTATAACTAGGCCTGTAGATGAATTTAATGTTCAGTTAACCGTTCGTTGATCGTTCAGTAAAAAGTTTGTTAATGCTCATTTATTTAGTGAACAAACGAACATGAACAAAATTTTTTGATCATTTAACTAAACGGACGAACATGAACACACTTTTTTTGGAATCAACAAAAAAAATTTCTCGTATGCTCATTTACGTTTCTGAACGTTCATTTATGTTCGTTCATTTACGTTTTTGTGCGTTTGATATTTTTGTTCATTATCTACGTTGAGCTCAGTTGAAAATTGTGCACTCTTTATAATTAATTGGAATTAGTGACTTGAAGTTAGTGTTTTTACTTTTGAAAATTTGTTTTGAACTTTATTTTAGATGTTTTTTTCTATTGATGATGATTGCATTTTTGGATATATTTATTAAGGTTTTAAATAATGTTCGTTTAACTATGTTTGTCCGATTATATTCGTTTTTGTTTCTTTAGTTATGTTCATTTATGTTTGGTTAGTTAGGTTCGTTTATGTTTGTTAAATGTTAACTTATGTTCGTCTATATTCGTCTATGTTTGTGAACTGTTCATTTATACTATTAACAAACGAACACGAACAAGAAAATCCTGTTCATTTAAATGTTCATGTTTGATTGCTTGTTCGGTTAAAGTTAAACAAACGAACACGAACATGCCATGTTTGTGTTCGTTCAGTTCATTTACAAGCCTAGTTATAATTGGATTTTTTTTATGTTCAAGTCGGTTAAGTATAGCTGATAGCTTGTAGTGGAGTTCTATTATCATGCCTAAATGCCTAACCCAGTTTATTCATCAAATCTTGTATGACAAGTTTTTCAGCCAAAAATAAAGTAGATGACCATGTCACACAAGATATTTCTGTTGGTTGTTTCTTCCACATTCGGTTAACTATTGCATTGTCCCACTAATTGTGATCATTTTTTATGACAGCTTCTGGAGGATGGGGAGGAAGGGAAGGACCGATCTACCTTAAAGGCAAAGCTTGAGCTGCCAGTGCAGGTTATATTAATTAATTTAACCTTTTTCCTCATGAGCCCCAAGTGTTTCGTATGATATGAGGTGTATATCTATGTAGGACTTTGGAAATTTTTGATAGTTCAATTCTACTCTAATAACATATTCTTCAAGTTACATAACTGTAAATGAATCAGGTTCAGTTTCATAGGAAGTGTGAAAGGAGGAGGGAGTGTATCGATCAGGTTGTTTGGGATGAGGACGAAGATGAGATGGTCTAGGTCGGAAGGGAGGAGGAGGCGGTGGTGGTGGTGGAAAATTGTTGGTAGAATATGAGGATGAGGTTTGGGCTGTTGAGGATGATGGTCCAGATGAAGTGGGAGATTGAGGTGATGATTGGGTTGACATAGTTGGGGACGGTGATTGTTGTGGTGAGGAAGTTGATGTGGGTGATTGAGTTGGTGGTGGAGTTGCAGAGGTAGAAGGAGAATGTGTCGGATATGAGGAGAAATATGGTGGAGAAGATGGAGATGTAAAGGTTGGTTGTTGAACCTTGTGAAAAGGAAAAACAAATTCATTAAATCGAACATGTCTGGCAACATACATCCGATCAGTTAGAGGGTCAAAACAACGATATCCATGATGATTGGTGCTGTATCCAAGAAAAACACAGGAAGGTTGATCGGAAATCCATCTTATGTTTATTGTAAGTGCGCAAATGAGGAAAGCACTCACACCCAAACACTCGCAGAAAGCAGTAATCAGGTTTGGACTTAAACAAGTGTTCAAATGGTGATACACTTTCATTAGTGCGAGAGGGCATTCGGTTAATAAGATAAACAGCCGTATCGAATGCAAAATGGCAAAACCTTTGTGGAACACTAGAATGAGCAAGTAAGGTAAGACCGGTTTCAACAACATGTCTATGGCGACATTCCACCAAACCATTTTGTTCACTAGTATGTGGACAAGATAACGGTGAATAATGCCAAGAGATGTAAAGTAGGGAGAGAGTTTGCAAAATTCGCCTCCCCAATCAGTTTGAACAGATTTTAGCTTTGTGTTGAATTGGCGTTCAACCATGAGGAAAAATTGTTTGAAAGTGTCACAAACATCAGATTTACGTTTGAGTGGAAATAACGACATAAATTTGGAATTATGATCAACACATAATAAAAAATAAGAATGACCATCACAAAAAAGCACAGGGGCAGGACCCCATACATCACATACAATTAAATCCAAAATTTTATTGCTGTTGTAATTCGACAAAGGTAAATGAAGTTTGGAAGATTTTCCAATAAGACAAGAATTACAAGTAGAACTAAACTGTTTATTTGAAACGGGTAAACAAAATTTTGAAAGCATAGACTGCTGCAGTTGAGAATGTGGATGACCAAGTCGTTGATGCCAAACTTGTGGAGAAGCACGAACAACAGAGAAAGCAACTTTAGGAATCGATCTAAGTTGAGGGAGACTGAAAGAGTAGAGGCCATCATTCCTTGGATCCGTGAGGAGTATAGTGCGTGTAGATTTATCCTTCACAACAAAAAAAGTAGAGTGAAATTCAAAGAAAACATTATTATCATGACAGAATTTTAGAACAGAAAGAAGGTTTCGTTTGATTTCAGGAACGTGTAGAATATTGTTTAAAGAAAAATTTTTGTTAGGAAAAAAGAACCGTGAGGAACCAATATGAAGAATAGGAAGAGCTTTACCATTGCCAACATGAAGATTATCCTCACCGTGGTATGGTTCAGAGTACTTAAAAGCCGAGAGGTCTGGAGCAACATGGTTTTTTGGAGCCCGTGTCCGACCAAGAAGATGAGGTATGTGATCTGTGATCAACACAATTAGCTGAAGGTTGGCGGCTCCTTAAAGTGGCAGGATCTCTATTTGGGCATTGAGAGGGGATGTGACCAATGCCACATCTATTGCAAGTACCAAACACCATATTTTGTGTTGAAGCCCATGAAAATTGACCCCTGTTGGAGGTGCTTGTGTTACGGGTGTTAGAGAAACCACGACCCCTCCTGTTGTGGTGCCCACGTCCACGACCAGAAGTAGACCGATTGGTGTAAAAGGCTTGGGACTGTGATGCTGGGGCAGGTTGTAGCTGAAAACCCAGTTGACTGACCAGTTGTTGTAAGGCCTGAATAGGATCTGTTTGGGAGGCTGTATTGGAGGTTTGACCGGATGAAGTAGCAGCCATGAAAGCCTGAGTAGGAGGGACGGTGGGTGATGTTTTCTTAACATGATCAACCAGAAGACCATGGAGTTCAACAAACATGGTGGGAAATTGGTGGGAAAGCATAGTAGTTTTGAGGCCATTCTATTCATCTCGAAGACCTTTTACTACAAGTAAAACATCTTTGTCTTCCATGGGCTCACCAATATTTGCTAATAGGGGTGTGCTCGGTTCGGTTCGGTTTTTGGCTAAAACCGAAACCGAAACCGACATAATCGGTTTTTAGTTATTAGTAACCATTCGGTTTACAGTTTTTTTGTCGGTTTCGGTTCGGTTTTCGGTTTTTTTATTATTATTTTTTTTTTGCTTTTTTTGTTCTCTGTCACGCACAATATTGAAAGTGCAAAGATGTTTAACAATAGCTAATTCAAGAATTAATTGATCGAACACTAACTAATCAAAATAAAACTAAATGATTATCATCATATTCTTACATTTAAAAAAATCAAAAGTAAATAACTAAATATGCAATAATTCCGGTCTTCATCTTTTAAAATGTTAGTATTCATCTAATCCAAATCTTTATCATCTTTAACGGTAGACTATGTGTGTTTTATCCCGTTAAATAAGTATAAAAATAGCAACATATATATATTAATTTTAAAAAAAGATTACATATCGGTTCGGTATGGTTTTTTCGGCTTTTAGAATATGAAAAACCGAAACTGAACCGAATAATTCGGTTTCGGTTTTTTTTGGTTCGGTTTTCTTCGGTTATTCGTTCGGTTCGGTTCGATTTTTCAGGTTCGGTGTTTTCGGTTAATTCGGTTCCGGTTCGGTTATTACCGTTTTTTGCTCACCCCTATAAAAGCATCAACATATTCACGAGTTCTAGCAAGATAGGCAGACGATGGCTCATTAGGTTTCATCTCGATTCCTAACAACTGCCCTTTAAGATTATACTCACGCGAAGGAGTATCTAGAGCATAGGCACATGCAAGAGCCAGTCAGAGATCTCTAGATGTATTACTGCTTTGGACATGCTGAAAAGAGGCTTCAAAAATAGTAGAAATAATGAGCATGCGAATATGAGCATCATTAGATACCCATGTGGTGTAGTTAGGATTGGGTATTTGGGTGCACCATCCTTGTCAGTGGCAGCAACCGGCGGAAGGGTGGCAGGAGGACAGGGTATGGTGCCATCTACGTAGCCAAAAAGATTGTTGGTGAGTAAAAAGGGTTGGATCATAGCTTTCCAGTAGCCATAGTTTGTAGGGGAAAGTTTGAGAGCAAACTTATGGGAATTATGGGTGGTTTTATTGTCTGAGTAAAGGCAGCAAGCAAAGCCATTGAAAATTGTTGTGAAGATGATGATCAACAGTGGTTGAACGACAGCAACAGGGTTGTTGAAGAGCGACGACAACAGGGTTGTTGAAGGGCAACGACAGCGGTGGCTGAGAGGTTGCGGGATTGCTGCGACAGGAATGCTTCGGCCGGTGATGTTGCGACGGCTGTGGGATTGGCTGTGACGAGAGAAGGCTGCCGACGGCAGTAGGGTTGTGGAGAGCCAGACGTGGCTCTGATACCAAATTAGAATCGGTAATTGTATCTTGTATTATGGAATGAGATTACATGAGTATAAATAAAATAAATAATTACACAATAGCACCCTCTACTATTTCTAATATCTAATTATGTATTTGTCTAATATACATCTAGATTTTGTATCTCTGCGAAGTAAAAGAAGCCGAGAGCTGTGAAGCATAATTTGTATATACAATTTCTTCTAGTTATATGCAACATGACATTTGTTGACCCTTGAATTTACCGGACTTAATCTTCTGTAGTTTATCATTATACTAACAATCTAACATGCACTTTTATTTAGAATGGAAAATACAAATACCTAACTAATCCTACTTTTAAATCTACACCATAACCTGCCTCCAAGAGGACTGAACCCTCCACTTCAAGGATTGAAGGGAGGCACCTTACCTCCAAGATGTCCCCTTGATGATATTACAAGGACATACTGAAAGGAAAATTTTATATATTAACTTATTACAATCATAGCTTAGGCCTGTCAAATCATATACTAATGTTTGTGATAATATATGGCACACTGGCGTGATTGAACATGCAAATTATCTGGCAGGCTGTTCTAAACATTCAGGTTCCGGTAGAACATTCCAAAGAAGTCAGTGATTGTAAGAATCTGATCAAGACCTTGGTTATGGGTAAATTTCTTCCATTCTTTTATAATTGATTGCCATTTAAAGATTTTATATCAAATGATTCTTTATTGATTTTATATCCAGTAAAAATCTTAAATTATAACTCTTCATTTCTTAATTTTCATATTTTCTTTTTTTCCAGGAATGAAAACAATTATATGGAGCATCACACATGCACATCTACCTCGGTCACAGGTCTCACCTTCCACCCATGGGGCACCTCCACAGATGCTTCCCACAACCCCACCCAACTCCTCCTCAGGCCAACCATTCAAAGGATTGAGAGAAGAAGAGGTATTTAGTGTCTATGCACAAAATGCTAGTACTGAATAACATGATCATTAATGCTAATTTGAAAAATGGCTTTGGGTAGGTATGGAGAGCTTCTGGTGTCCTGAAGAGTGGAGTCCGTTGCTTAGCTCTCTTCAAGGAGAAAGATGAAGAGAGAGAAATGATCCATCTATTCTCTCAAATTTTGGCTATCATGGAACCTCGAGATCTTATGGATATGTTCTCATTATGCATGCCAGAACTTTTTGAATGCATGATATCCAACACACAGCTTGTGCACATATTTTCTACTCTTCTTCAAGCACCCAAGGTTTTCAGACCATTTGCAGATGTATTGGTTAATTTCCTAGTCAGCAGCAAACTTGATGTTCTGAAACATCCAGACTCTCCTTCAGCAAAACTTGTTCTACATCTTTTCCGGTTTTTATTTGGTGCTGTAGCCAAAGCTCCAGCAGATTGTGAGCGTATTTTGCAGCCTCATGTTCCTGTTATTGTTGAAGTATGTATGAAAAATGCTGGTGAAGTCGAGAGACCACTTGGCTATTTACAACTTCTTAGAACAATGTTTCGTGCCCTAGGTGGTGGCAAATTCGAGCTTTTATTAAGGGACTTAATTTCCTCACTACAACCCTGTTTAAACATGTTGCTGGCAATGCTTGAGGGACCCACTGCTGAAGAAATGAGAGACCTTTTATTAGAGCTTTGCTTAACACTCCCTGCACGGTTAAGTTCATTGTTACCTCACCTTCCTCGATTGATGAAACCACTTGTAATGTGTCTTAATGGAAGTGATGAACTAGTCAGCTTAGGACTAAGAACACTTGAGTTCTGGATTGATAGCTTAAATCCTGATTTTCTTGAACCAAGTATGGCAAATGTGATGTCTGATGTGATTTTAGCATTGTGGTCCCACTTAAGGCCTGCACCATACCCTTGGGGTGGTAAATCCTTGCAACTTCTTGGCAAGTTAGGTGGTCGTAATAGACGTTTTCTCAAAGAGCCACTTGCACTTGAGTGCAAGGAAAACCCAGAGCATGGACTTAGATTAATTCTTACATTTGAGCCTGAAACTCCATTTCTGGTACCATTGGATCGATGCATTAATCTTGCTATAGCAGCTGTTATGAACAAGAATGGTAGCATGGATGCTTTTTATAGGAAACAAGCTTTGAAGTTTCTTAGAGTATGCTTATCATCACAGCTTGATTTGCCAGGTCATATAACTGATGATGGGTTAATATCTAGGCATTTATCAACTGTTTTGGTGTCATCAGTTGATCCATCTTGGAGAAGATCAGAAGCATCAGATGTAAAGGTTGGTTTATAAAATTTTTATCTTGATATTATATATAATGCTTGCTAAATATGTTTTTCTTTTGCTTTTATTTTTCATTAAAGTATTTTTTTTAAAAAAAATTGGTGGTTTTTTGTTTAAAACTAGTGTGTGGGCCCACGTGTTTTAGCATGTTTTCATGTTTTTTGGTTATACTAATTTGCAGTCAGAGACCAAGAAGGTGTTTTGCATTTTTATAGTGATTTACAGATTCGTGCGTTTGGAAATCACATATAATCGGTTTATTGTGTTTGGCAAAGCCAATTCAATTTTGGTTATTTGTGTTTTTGAGGCACTAAACTGCAGTTGTGTAAACGCATGATTCCCCCTACTGGCATCAAAACACATTGTATCTCAGCCAGTCAAAATACCCAGATACGCTAATAATTCCGCTTAATGCCTGACCCTTTACCTAGTATTATTGCATGATGTGTGGATGAATTGCTTCTATACCAATTTTTCTGTATTTTTTTAGGTTGCATTTTTACTTGAAAACTGTAGTTTAAGATCATGTTATCAGGAAAAATTATACTTCTCTGTATTACATATTAATCTGTTTGAAATTATGAATTGAGAAATATTAGCATGAAAAATTTAAAAATATTTTACAAGTACAACATAGATTTGATTGAACAGGACATCTTTTTCATATACTTTTTTTCATTTTATGATTATATTATGTTTCTGTTAAGTACTTTTCTTTACATTGGAAAAATGATTAATTTTAACGTTATGATTTTTCAATTTGATGCTTATTATTTTCTTTGCAGACTGACTTGGGAGTCAAAACCAAAACACAACTAATGGCTGAAAAGTCTGTATTCAAGATTCTTCTCATGACCATTATTGCTGCTAGTGCTGAGCCTGATTTAGTGGACCCTAAAGATGAATTCGTCGCTAATATCTGCCATCATTTTGCAATCATATTTCACTTGGAAAATTCTTCTGCCAATGCTCCTGTTTCAGCCATTCCTCTTGGTGGTCCTTTACTGTCATCAAACACAAGCAACAGCTTGAAACTAAGAAATGGTAACAGCTCAAATTTAAAAGAATTAGACCCTCTGATCTTTCTAGATGCTCTGGTGGAAGTGCTTGCAGATGAAAACAGACTTCATGCCAAAGCCGCTCTAAGTGCACTAAATATATTTTCTGAAACACTTCTATTACTAGCTCGATCCAAGCATGCTGATGTGATTATGTCAAGAGGGGGTCCTGGCACTCCTATGATTGTCTCTAGTCCATCAATGAGTCCTGTTTATTCACCTCCTCCTAGTGTGAGGGTTCCCATCTTTGATCAATTATTACCTCGTTTATTACATTGCTGTTATGGATCTACTTGGCAAGCTCAAATGGGTGGGGTTATTGGTCTTGGTGCATTAGTGGGAAAAGTTACTGTTGAAACTTTATGTGTTTTCCAAATGCGAGTTGTAAGAGGGCTGGTATTTGTTCTTAAAAGACTACCTGTTTATGCTGCAAAAGAACAAGAAGAAACTAGTCAGGTGCTGACTCAGGTGCTCAGGGTGGTTAATAATGTAGATGAAGCAAACAGTGAAGCCCGCAGACAAAGTTTTCAAGGAGTTGTTGAATTTCTTGCTTCAGAGTTATTAAATACAAATGCAACTGTAAAAGTCAGTAAGATAGTGCAGTCTTGTTTGGCACTTTTGGCTAGTAGAACTGGCAGTGAAGTGTCTGAGTTGCTTGAACCGTTATACCAGCCTTTGCTTCAGTCTCTTCTAATGCGCCCTCTTAGGTCAAAGAATGTTGATCAACAGGTGAGCACCATAATTAATCAGTCATGTTTTTTTGCGCTTCTTTCGTTCAACTCTCTTTTTCTATTATAGGTTGGGACTGTGACAGCTTTGAACTTTTGTCTTGCTTTGAGGCCTCCACTTCTTAAGTTAACTTCAGAATTAGTCAACTTTCTTCAAGAGGCATTACAAATTGCTGAGGCTGACGAGACTGTGTGGGTGGCAAAGTTTATGAACCCTAAAGTTGCCATGTCGTTGACCAAACTCCGCACATCTTCCATTGAACTTTTATGCACAGCAATGGCATGGGCAGATTTTAAAACCCAAAATTACTCTGAGCTTCGTGCAAAAATAATTTCTATGTTTTTTAAATCCTTGACAAGTAGGACACCAGAAATTGTAGCTGTTGCTAAAGAGGGTTTAAGACAGGTAGGTCATTACTATTGTAATGAAGTAGAAGTTGTGAGTTTTGAAAATAGGGTTATGTGTGGCTAGCATTTATCCTCTATTAAGCAACTGACTCTCCTTTTCCTTGATGGTGTTGCAATTTAGGTTATTTTGCAGCAACGAATGCCTAAAGAACTTCTACAGACCAGCCTGAGGCCTATACTAGTTAACTTGGCACATACCAAGAATCTCAATATGCCTCTACTTCAGGGTCTGGCTCGCCTCCTTGAACTTTTATCAAATTGGTTTAATGTCGCATTGGGAGGCAAACTGTTGGAGCATTTGAAGCGATGGTTGGAACCAGAAAAACTTCAACAAAGTCAAAAATCTTGGAAAAGTGGTGAAGAACCAAAAATAGCAGCTGGTGAGTTGTGTTTTAATGATGATGATGCTTTTTTTCTCTTTCTATATGAAATAAAAATTATTATTAATGTTTAAATGTGCTCGTATTAACTTTAATGCAGCTATCATTGAGCTTTTTCACTTACTCCCAAGTGCAGCAGGGAAGTTCCTTGATGAGCTTGTTACTTTGACTATTGATTTAGAAGGGGCCCTTCCACCTGGACAGTTTTATAGTGAGATCAACAGTCCTTATCGTCTTCCACTGACAAAGTTTTTGAATCGTTATCCACAAGCTGCTGTCGATTATTTTCTTGCTCGATTATGTGAACCAAAATATTTCCGCCGGTAGTATTTAAATTTGTTAAACTGCAAGCTTAAAATTCTTTGTAGAATTCTCATTTAGCTTGTTTATTTGAGCTTGATCCAGGTTAATGTACATCATAAGGTCAGATGCTGGTCAGCCCTTGAGAGAAGAACTTGCAAAGTCACCAGAGAAGATACTCTCAAGTGCATTCCCTGAGTTCGTTCCAAAAGCTGAGTCATCAATGGCCCATGGGTCTCTAGAAACTTCTTCATTAGGGAGTGATGACAACACTCAGCCTTCATCAAAACCAACTGCAGCAAATATCTTGTCAGATGCTTATTTCCAGGGTCTTGCTCTTATAAAAACATTGGTCAAACTGATACCTGGATGGTTGCAGAGTAACCGCATTGTTTTTGATACATTGGTTCTTTTGTGGAAGTCCCCTGCAAGAATATCTCGGCTACAAAATAAGCAGGAACAGAGTTTGGTGCAGGTAAGTAACAACAATGTGTTTACTCTCGCTAGTTAGTAACAACAAACATCTTCATTGTTTTCTAGTTACCATATAATGTGTAATACTCTAACTTCTGTTTGTGTCATAACAAAGCGCAGGTGAAAGAGAGCAAATGGCTGGTCAAGTGCTTCTTGAACTATTTACGCCATGATACAACTGAAGTCAATGTCCTGTTCGAAATTCTCTCAATCTTCTTATACCATACACGCATTGATTTTACCTTTTTGAAGGAGTTTTACATTATTGAGGTATGATCACCATGGAAGAGGATGCTTGTGTACAAAACTTAATATTTATTGAGAATAAACGAGAAAGTTAATGTTTGTAACTTGTCAAGTCTGGTTGTATCATTTATGTTTAGGTGGCTGAGGGATACCCGCCTAATATGAAGAAAACCCTCCTTTTGCACTTTTTAAACCTCTTCCAATCAAAACAAATGGGTCATGAGCACTTGGTGGTTATCATGCAAATGTTGATTCTTCCAATGCTGGCTCATGCATTTCAGAATGAGCAGACATGGGAGGTTATAGATATTGCCATCATTAAAACAATTGTTGACAAGCTTTTGGACCCTCCTGAAGAGGTGAATTGCTGATACCCTAAGGAGTTTTTCTATGTTTAGCTTAGTGGTACAAATTATACTATCTCAATTCGATACCACACTAATCCTTATATATTGCATAGGTTTCTGCTGATTATGATGAGCCTTTGAGGATAGAGCTACTACAACTTGCTACTTTACTTCTTAAATATCTCCAAACTGACCTTGTTCAACATAGAAAGGAACTCATTAAGTTTGGATGGAATCACTTAAAACGTGAAGACAGTGCTAGTAAGCAGTGGGCCTTTGTCAATGTATGCCATTTTTTGGAGGCTTATCAAGCTCCAGAAAAGATAATATTGCAGGTATATTCATGAATATAAACACATATTGAGATCAAATATAGAGAACTTACTAATTGTGCTGTTAAGTTTACAGGTGTTTGTTGCGTTGCTTCGGACATGCCAGCCAGAGAATAAAATGTTGGTCAAACAAGCCCTTGATATATTAATGCCAGCACTTCCAAGAAGGTTGCCAATTGGTGATAATTCCCGCATGCCAATTTGGATACGCTATACAAAAAAGATTCTTGTGGAGGAAGGACACTCGATTCCTAATCTTATCCATATATTCCAGCTCATTGTTCGTCACTCAGATCTTTTCTACAGTTGTAGGGCCCAGTTTGTACCTCAAATGGTCAATTCCCTCAGTCGCCTTGGTTTACCATATAATACTACTACAGAGAACCGACGACTTGCAATTGAACTTGCTGGGTTGGTTGTCAATTGGGAGAGACAGAGACAAAATGAAATGAAAATAGTAAATGATGGTGAAGGCACTAGTCAGATTAATGAGGGGCCAAACCTTGGTTCAAGTGGTGCTGACTCTAAACGATCAGTTGATGGAATCGCGTTTTCTGAAGATCCTACTAAGAGATTAAAGGTTGAGCCTGGACTTCAGTCTCTTGGTGTCATGTCTCCTGGTGGGGCCTCAATTCCAAATATTGAAACACCAGGATCTTCTGGACAACCAGATGAGGAATTTAAGCCTAATGCTGCAATGGAGGAAATGATAATCAACTTTCTAATTAGAGTAAGTGTTAATATTTTAAAATATAAATTTTTGGGAAACTTTATATAGAGTCTGTTGGTAGTTGATTAATATAAACTTTAATACTTAACAGGTAGCATTGGTGATAGAGCCTAAGGACAAGGAAGCGAGTCTCATGTATAAGCAAGCTTTAGAGCTCTTATCACAAGCTTTAGAAGTGTGGCCAAATGCTAATGTAAAATTCAATTATTTAGAGAAGCTTCTGAGCAGCATTCCACCAACTCAATCAAAGGACCCATCCACTGCTCTGGCCCAGGGTTTGGATGTGATGAATAAAGTTTTGGAGAAACAGCCACATTTATTCATCCGCAATAATATCATTCATATTTCTCAAGTACGTGCATTAATATGCCTGGCGTATAATTATGCTGAAAAATATAACAGTGATTATCAATAATATTATTTTTGCAGGTTCTTGAGCCCTGTTTCAAGTATAAAATGTTAGATGCCGGAAAGTCTTTGTGTTCTTTGCTGAAAATGGTCTTTGGTGCTTTTCCATCCGAAGCTTCTAGTACCCCACAGGATATTAAGGCATTGTACCAAAAGTTGAGGAGCTTATACAGAAGCACCTTGCATCTGTTGCAGCTCCTCAAACAGCTGGTGAAGATAACTCTGCTTCTATGATTAGTTTTGTACTGTATATCATACAAACCCTAGCAGAAGTTCAAAAGAATGTCATTGATTCTTTTAATTTAGTCCGTGTTCTCCAACGTTTGGCACGTGATTTGGCATCTGCACCTGGATCCTATGCCAGACAAGTATGCCTTCAAATGCTGAAAATTAATTGTCTATTTTGTAAAGGCTAAATAGTAATAATTCTTTGTTTCAGGGCCAAAGAACAGATCCTGATTCTGCAGTTAGTTCTTCTCGTCAAGGTGCTGATGTTGGAGTGGTGATTGCTAATCTTAAATCTGTCATGAAACTTATCGGTGAAAGGGTCATGCTTGTGCCTGACTATAAAAAGTCAATAGCACAGATATTTAGTTCCCTGCTCTCTGAAAAAGGAACTGATCATACTGTGCTGCTTTGTATCCTGGATGTAATAAAGGGATGGATTGATAAAGATTTTGGTATGCCTGGAATGACTGCTACTTCTGTGTCTCATCTTACTCCAAAAGAAGTTGTTTCCTTCCTTCAGAAGCTTTCTCAAGTTGATAAACAGAACTTTTCCACAAGTTCTCTTGAGGAGTGGGACCGAAAATATCTCGAGCTCCTCTATGGGCTTTGTGCAGATGCAAATAAGTAAAGCATACACTTTGTATTATATATAAAACTTGCTGTTAAACAAATCTCTTACATCCTTCAACTGATACACAGGTATCCATTGTCCTTGCGCCAAGAAGTGTTTCAGAAGGTAGAGAGACAGTTTTTACTAGGTTTAAGAGCAAAAGATCCTGAAACGAGGATGAAGTTTTTCTCCCTTTATCACGAATCTCTTCAGAAAATACTGTTCACACGGTTGCAATACATTATTCAAGTTCAAGACTGGGAGGCTTTGAGTGATGTCTTCTGGCTGAAACAAGGGCTTGATCTTCTTCTTGCCATCTTAGTCGAGAATAAGCCTATCACACTCCCTCCTAATTCTGCCAAGGTTACTTCTCTTCTGGCTGCAGGTTCTCCACCAGAACACTCTGGAGCACAATCTATGGTTACTGATGGATCAGAGGTGGCAGAAGATATTCCCTTAACAGTTGATTCTCTTGTCTCAAAGCATGCAAAGTTTATGAGTGAAATGAGCCGTCTTCAGGTACAATGTCTTAAACACAAGTGGCAGTTTATAATATTGATTTTGGCATTTTGTTTACCTTCTTTTACTCTGTTGCAGGTTGGTGATCTTGTAATTCCACTGCGAGAACTCGCTCATACAGATGCAAATGTTGCATATCATTTATGGGTGTTGGTGTTTCCTATTGTTTGGGTGACTTTATGTAAGGATGAACAAGTGAAACTTGCTAAGCCAATTATCTCTTTGTTCTCTAAAGATTACCATAAAAAGCAGCAGGGTAACAGACCAAATGTAGTGCAAGCTCTTTTAGAAGGACTCCAATTAAGTCATCCACAACCTCGAATGCCTAGTGAACTCATAAAATATATTGGGAAGACTTACAATGCATGGCACATAGCATTAAATCTTCTAGAAAGTCATGTGATGCTGTTTTTAAATGAAACAAAATGTTCTGAATCTCTTGCTGAACTTTACCGTTTGCTAAATGAGGAAGATATGAGATATGGATTATGGAAGAAACGATCAATTACTGCTGAAACAAGGGTTGGGTTATCACTTGTTCAGCATGGTTACTGGCAACGTGCCCAAAGTCTGTTTTACCAGGCCATGGTTAAGGCAACCCAAGGCACTTACAATAACACTGTACCCAAGGCTGAGATGTGTCTTTGGGAGGAGCAATGGTTAAATTGTGTGAGCCAACTTAGTCAATGGGAAGTGTTGTCAGAATTCGGTAAACTTGTTGATAATTACGAAATATTACTAGATAGTCTCTGGAAGCAACCTGATTGGGTGTTTTTGAAAGATAATGTAATTCCAAAGGCTCAAGTCGAAGAAACTCCAAAGCTTCGTATAATTCAAGCATATTTTTCTCTACATGAGAAAAATACAAATGGTGTCAGTGATGCTGAAAATATTGTCAGCAAAGGAGTTGACCTTGCTTTAGAACAATGGTGGCAGTTG
Organism: Mikania micrantha; assembly: GCA_009363875.1. NCBI lineage: Eukaryota > Viridiplantae > Streptophyta > Magnoliopsida > Asterales > Asteraceae > Mikania > Mikania micrantha. Next base: position 2,743 of record SZYD01001729.1, on the reverse strand, counting down.
CCTGAAATGTCTATTCATGCCCGAATTCCTCTTCTGCAGCAGTTCCAACAGTTAGTCGAGGTTCAAGAATCTGCTCGAGTTATAGTAGATATTGCTAATGGTAATAAATTAAGTGCAAATCCTTCTGCTGGTGTGCATGGTGGTCTTTATGCTGATTTAAAAGACATTCTTGAAACATGGAGGCTTAGAACTCCAAATGATTGGGATAATTTGTCTGTTTGGTATGACTTGCTACAGTGGAGGAATGAAATGTATAACGCAGTGATTGATGCATTTAAAGATTTTGCCAATACAAATTCTCAACTTCATCACCTTGGTTACCGTGACAAGGCATGGAATGTTAATAAACTTGCCAACATTGCCCGCAAGCAGGGTCTTCATGATGTTTGTGTGACCGTTTTGGAAAAAATGTACGGCCACTCTACCATGGAAGTGCAGGTATAATGAATTGTAATTTATGGTTTTATTTTTGATTTTCTTACTGAAATGAAATCTGAAAATCAAAACAAGCAAAAATATTTAATTTTGTTCTGTTCGTGTATGTTTGTAGGAGGCTTTTGTTAAAATAAAGGAGCAAGCAAAGGCATATCTAGAAATGAAGGGAGAGCTTACAAGTGGTCTTAATTTGATTAACAATACTAATCTCGAATACTTTTCTGTTAAAAACAAAGCAGAAATTTTCCGTATCAAAGGCGATTTTTTGTTGAAGCTAAATGACTGTGAAGGAGCCAATCTTTCATATTCAAATGCCATCAGCCTTTTCAAGAACCTGCCTAAAGGGTGGATAAGCTGGGGAAATTATTGTGACATGGTATTCTTTTATTATTTGCACGTTGCTGTGCTGCCAGTCTTGCTAGTATGTTCATCAAGTTTTATAATTTATTGTTTTTACAGGCTTTTAAAGAGACTCATGATGAGATTTGGTTGGAGTATGCTGTTAGTTGTTTTTTCTGCAAGGTATTAAATTTGGCATTTCTAATTCCAGAAGCCATCTTGCTCGTGTTCTATACCTTCTCAGCTTTGACACTCCCAATGAGCCTGTGGGTAGAGCGTTTGATAAATATGTTGATCAAATACCTCATTGGTCTGGCTTTCCTGGATTCCTCAACTATTACTCTCTTTACAAAGATCTGAAGCCCCACATTGCAAACTAGTTCTTTTAAAAGTTGCAACTGTATATCCTCAGGTAAATATGCTATGTATCAATTAACTTCTCCAACTTGATATAATTTATGTCTGGTTGAGTAAATTATGATATTTTACTTTTAGGCTTTATATTACTGGCTGCGGACATATTTGCTCGAGCGGCGTGATGTCGCAAACAAATCTGAATTTGGTAGAATGGCGTTGGCGCAGCAAAGGCTGCAACAAAACATGGTCGGTGGAGGTGACGGGAATGCCAGACAAGCTGGTGGTTCGTCTACCTCAGACAATCAGATTCATCCAGGAACCCAGTCAACCGGGCCTGTTGGGTCCCAAGAGGGTGGTAGCTCTCAGGGTCAAGAACCTGAACGGTCCACAGTTGCTGATGGCAGTGTGCTTGGTGGTAATGACCAGCAGAATTCTTCCTCCATTAATGACGGTGGTCAGAATGCTATAAGGCGTAATTATGCTATGGGCTTGGTTGCTTCTGCCACTAGTGCTTTTGATGCTGCTAAAGATATCATGGAAGCACTTAGAAGCAAACACACAAACTTGGCTAGTGAACTTGAGGTATAATTAGACATCTGTTGAGTAGTTATATATGATTATTCTCTAACTTGGCAACTGCTATCATTTGTTCACACTTCACATCTTGACAGAGTTTACTACTGACGGAAATTGGTTCAAGATTTGTGACCCTACCAGAGGAGCGGTTATTAGCAGTGGTTAATGCTCTACTCCACCGTTGTTACAAGTATCCAACTGCCACAACCGCTGAGGTACCCCAGTCTCTTAAGAAGGAGCTCTCAGGTGTTTGCAGGGCTTGTTTTTCAGCAGATGCTGTTAACAAACATGTTGAATTTGTTAGAGAATACAAACAGGATTTTGAACGTGACCTTGACCCAGAAAGCACTTCTACATTCCCAGCCACCCTATCTGATCTCACTGAAAAGCTTAAACACTGGAAGAATATTCTTCAAAGCAATGTTGAAGACCGGTTTCCAGCTGTTTTAAAACTTGAGGAAGAAAGTCGAGTGTTGCGTGACTTCCATGTGGTTGAAGTCGAGGTTCCTGGACAATACTTCACTGATCAAGTAAAGTTAAAAACCTGATGTCTGCCTAATTTACTTTATATAGTTTTTTCTCTCCTTTTATTTTACCATTATCATTTGCTTTGATTGCAGGAAGTTGCACCTGATCATACTGTGAAGCTGGATCGGGTGGGGGCTGATATACCGATTGTGCGTAGGCATGGAAGCAGTTTTCGTCGATTGACTCTCATAGGCTCCGATGGGTCACAACGCCATTTTATTGTCCAAACATCTTTGACCCCAAATGCTAGAAGTGATGAAAGAATATTGCAACTTTTCCGTGTGATGAATCGTATGTTTGATAAGCACAAAGAATCAAGACGCCGCCGCCACATCAGCATTCACACACCAATCATTATCCCTGTTTGGTCTCAGGTATGAAGTCTGTACGTGCATGAATCAAGATGTTATCGTATTACTAGTTTTCAAGCTTTAAAATGGTGTATGGGCATTCTTCAGGTTCGGATGGTTGAAGACGACTTAACATACAGTACTTTTCTGGAAGTATA
>SZYD01001728.1:0-93912 GCA_009363875.1 Mikania micrantha | reverse complement strand
GAAGTTCAATTTTAGGTCATGTTGTTAATGAACAAGGATACATGTGGATAAATCCAAGATAGATGCAATAAGAACTGGGAAGCACCGAAGACCCAGACTGAGGTGCGACAATTCCTAGGCTTGGCAGGCTATTATCGACGATTTATTGAAGGATTCTCCAAGATAGCCCAACCACTCATAGCCTTAACCCATAAAGACAAGAAATATCTCTGGACAGACAAACAAGAAGCGGCATTCCAACTTCTCAAGCATAAGCTCTGTAGTGCACCTATCTTATTTCTTCCTGATGGAACGGACAACTTTGTAGTATATTGTGATGCCTTGATACAAGGACTCGGCTACGTGCTGATGCAGCGAGAGAAGGTGATCGCATATGTTTCTCGTCAACCAAAAGTCCACGAAAATAACTACACCACCCATGATCTGGAGACACTACCTGTACGGTACGAAGTGTACGATATACACTGATCATAAGAGTCTCCAACACATATTCGAGCAGAAGAAACTGAACATGAGACAGTGTCGCTAGCTCGAACTCCTAAACGACTACGAATGTGCTATCAAGTATCACCCGGGGAAGGCCAATGTAGTGGTCGATGCCCTAAGTTGGAAAAACACCCCAAAACCCAAGAGGGTACGAGCTTTACAACTCACCATCCATCCGAATCTTCCTAAACAGATACGCAATGCCCAAGTTGAGGCACTTAAAGCAGAGAACCTAGTGGCCGAATCATTAAGGGGAATGGAGAAACAACTGGAGGTAAAAGCCAATGGCTAACATTATTTCAAGGAACGCGTCTGGGTTCCACACCAAGGAGATTTACAAGACCTTGTGATGGACGAGGCTCATAAGTCCCGGTATTCCATTCACCTTGGATCTGATAAGATGTATCATGATCTGAAGGTACTCGATTGGTGGCCACACATGAAAGCCGACATCGCAACCTACGTGAGCAAATGCTTGACTTGCGCCAAAGTCAAGATCGAGTACCAGAAGCCCTCTGGATTACTCACACAACCTGAGATTCCCATGTCGAAATGGGAACACATCTCCGTGGATTTTATTACCAAATTACCCCGTACACCTAGTGGATGTGACACTATCTGGGTAAATGTGGATCGACTGACTAAGTCAGCACATTTCCTTGCGATCAAGGAAAAAGACAAGATGGAGAAACTCGCCAGACTCTATGTTAAGGAAGTAGTCTCGCGTCATAGAGTGCCAACCTCCATCATTTCGGAGCGAGACGCTAGATTCACTTCTAATTTTTGGAAATCGTTGCAAAAGTCGCTTGGCACTCGGTTGGATATGAGTATAGCATACCACCGACAAACTGATGGCTAGAGCGAACGCACCATACAAACTCTTGAAGACATGATACGAGCGTGCGTAGTAGACTTCGACAACAGCTGGGAAACTCACCTACCATTGGTAGAGTTCTCTTACAACAACAGCTATCACACCAGCATCAAGGCAGCGCCTTTTGAGGCCCTCTATGGTAGGAAATGCCGATCACCTATCTGTTGGGCGGAAGTGGGCGACAGCCAGCTTACTGGCCCAGAACTCGTACATGAAACAATAGAGAAAATCATGCAAATCAGAAACCGCATGGCAGCAGCTCGCGATCGTCAAAAGAGCTATGCCGACAAATAACGAAAGCCACTGGAATTTAAGGTAGGAGACAAAGTCCTTCTGAAAGTTTCACCTTTGAAAAGCATCAATCGTTTTGGAAAACGAGGCAAACTGAACCCACAGTATATTGGACCATTCGAGATCCTGAAGAGGATTGGTCCGGTGGCATACCAACTCAACCTACCAGCCGAACTTAATGGAGTTCATAATGTGTTTCCTGTCTCGAACTTAAAGAAATGATTATCAGATGAGACACTTGTGATTCCAGTGGACGAAATCCAAGTGGATGAACAACTACAATTCGTAGAAGAACCGGTAAAGATCATGGACCGTGAGGTCAAGCAGCTTAAGCAAAGTCGGATTCCGATTGTCAGAGTCCGATGGAACTCGAAACGCGGACCTGAATTCACGTGAGAACGTGAAGATCAGATGATGCACAGATATCCCCATCTTTTTAAACAAACAACGTCGAACGTCGACAACAATGAATAAATTTCGGGACGAAATTTCCTTTCCACAAAGGGATGATGTGACAACCAGAAAATTTTTGTTTCTCAAACACTACAACGAAAACCAAATTTCGGGACGAAATTTCTTTCAACAAGGGGATGATGTGACACCCAGCAATTTCAGGTAAATTGAAACTCTTTCATTCTACGTATTTCACATTCATACTCGTTGCATTTCATTTACTTATGTTTAATTAGCTGAGCTAAACACAAACACAAAACAGTAATTCAGGGAATTATTGAATTGTGCATTACACGTTGATTAGGATTAATTAAGCGTGCAAACATTTCATAAACACGAACACAAATGAATAAAGATAATTCAAGGAATTATCGAAACACAAACACGAGTCTCATGAACGTTGGTGATCAATCAAACTTATGTGCTATTATATGATTATGTGCTAAACATGCATTAGATGTTTAGGATAAACGTTAGAAATCAAGCACAAGCGAAATTGAATCAAAGAAATCGAAAAACATAAAAATGGACCCATCGCGGTACTCGAAGACCCCATGGTAAAAGGCTTCGCGATACGCGAAGCAAAGCGGGAGTCTAGACTCCCGAATCCTATCACGGTACGTGAAGAAACTTTTGATCGGCCTTCGCGGTACTCGAAGGCCATGCAAATCAAAAAAATATAAAAACCAACCCCAATTCATTTGTCCGTTTTTACCCCAAACCACCGAGCATTTCCACTGCAGAACGACTGATACTCACTGAAATCCAACCTCAACCCATCTGGGAATCTTCTTGAAGCTCTTCCTTGCAACTTTGGAGTGATTTGATGCCATTGAAGCTTAAAGGGAGTTCTTGGAGGCCATCAACAAACAAGAAAACACTCATCAGCCATTTGTAGCCCCAAACCATCTTCAATCTCATCATCAAGAAGCTTCTAAGGTAGTTTTACATGCTTATCTATAGTTAGATCGTACATGCATGATGTAAAAACACACATGCAAGTGTGTTTGAACACATGCAACTCCATGTGGCTTTCGAGCATGAATTTGATGGTGATTTAATGTATTACTAGATTTAGATCTACTGATTTTAGTATAAGATTGCTTGGATTTGAGTTTGGTTGAAGTTATTGTTGATTTGATGATGATTTGGGTATACTTGCCATGAAAGGAAACTTTTATGTTGCATGTAATAGATTTGTGATGATCTAGACATGTTGGACATGTCTAGATGTTGTCAAATAGATATTGAAGTATTTAGAAACACATTTGGGTGATTGATTTTGTGAAAAACACGATTTTTGTGGAACTTACTAAATAAGGAAACTTTTCTAAATCAAAAGAGGGCTTTTGATGTTTTTGATTGTTTTGGTAAACTTTGATTATTGAAACATGTTTCAAAATGGTTTTTAACATGTTTGGAAACTTTGATTTGTGAAAACGAGCTTTCAAACCGATACTTACTATTTTAGGAATCTTTATTTGGACAAAATGCATAAACAATGATTTATGTGTAAACGGTATGTTTTAAAGTGTTTAAAAGTGTTTTTACAAACCTATTAAAGGTATTAGCTTTATGAAATGGAATTTCATAACTACACTTTCCTAAAATGGAAACTTTCCAAATATGGTAACTTTTACGACTTTTACAAATTACGTGAGTAAACATTATATGATTTTATTCATAGGATGCATATTGGTGTCTTACTTGCATTAAGACACATAAACCAACTTAACACCACAAACGTATCACCAACGATTCGTGGAGTCAACACAAGTTAACACACACACACACACACTCGGTTGAACACACCAACACTTGGAGTTGTATGGAATACAACGCATCACAAAACACATACTCACACCTATATGGTTATAGGTGCTTACTAGCAGGTGCTAGCTTTCGCAGTCGCGAACACCACATAAACCGGAATTGCTCTTACAGGTGAGTTCACGGCCCCTTTTTACATTTTCTTCCTTTGGGAGAGAAAACATTGCATTACAATTGTTTTGAATAACTACTCATTTTATTTACGTTTGGACATGCTTTATCACTATATGTATATGTGTGGACCCCATCACAACTAAAAGTCCTCGCGATACTCCTCGGACCGTAAATAGAGCGTAGCGCTTAGCGTGGTAATCTTGAATAGTACTATTTGGGCCTGACAAGCCCCACTACACCCGACTGGAGGTCGGAACAGTGCAATATTGAACAACACTTTGCCATTGTCTTGTGATAACAAGGAGGGAGGCACAATCTGTCATCTTCGGTACCATCCAGCATATAATATAACGGTATTGACTAGCTATCAATCGATACTGCATTGTAATGATATGTAAATCTGCAAACTCTTACTTTAAACATTTTATTGTTTACTGCTTATGAAAAACCTATGTTCTCACCAACCATTGTGTTGACCCTTTTACTCGCATGTTTTCTCAGGTAGCTAAGGCACGCGCACAAGGATAGGATGCTAGGATGGAGTCCCATGCATCAGCTTTAGTGTCTTATATCATTGAAAACATTTAACAGTTTCATTTGGTTATGACATGTGTTGTTGAACATCTTTAATCGCTTTCGTAAACTTTAAACTTATGTTGTTTAGAAAACTATTAAATTAACGCTTCCGCAACTTATGAACTTTATCTACTTTGATATTATCAAACTTCCGCAACTCTGATTTCACCAAACTGTTTTATCCAAGTTATTGGATGTACGTATGCAACCAGACTTATAGGTCTCGCAACAGTGTGACCGGAGACTGTGATCCTGCCCGATTATCAGTCGCGTCGCGCCCCAGGAAGGGACAGGATTTCTCGAGTTGCGACAACATAACCTGTTCATCAAATCCATGAATGTTGCAGGAACATTCGTCAATCCAAATGACATAACGAGAAACTCGTAGTGTCCATTACGTGTTCGGAATGCAGTCTTTGGAATATCCTGCTCTCGAACCTTCAACTGATGGTCACCAAATCAGAGATCAATCTTAGAAAACCAGCTTGCACCTTTCAATTGATCGAATAAGTCATCAATTCTAGGTAGAGGATACCTGTTCTTTACGGGCAACTTGTTCAGTTCCCTGTAGTCGATACACATACGCATACTTCCATCTTCCTTCTTAACAAACAGCACCGTTGCTCCCCATTTGGAGACACTTAGTCGTATAAAACCTTTGTCAAGGAGTTCTTGTAGCTGGGTCATCATTTCCTTCATTTTAGTGGGAGCCAAACGGTAAGGTGTTTTAGCAAAGGGTTGTGCCCCCGACACTAAGTTGATTTGGGACTCAATTTTACCGCTAAGGTGGTAATCTAGGAAATTCCTCAGGGAATACATCAGGGAAGTTATCCACAATGGGTACATCATCAATCGTTCTCATATCTGTACGTTCCTCAATCACGTAGGCCAAGTAGGCCACACACCCTCGCCTCATCATAACATCAGCCTTGATCATCGAAATGATCTGCGACGCATACATCGCTTTATCACCATGAACCGTTACGGCCCCATCCATCGCACGTAAACATATCATCTTCCGTCGCCATGTAATGTTAGCCTCATATTTAGCTAACCAGTCCATACCCAAGACTACATCGAATCCTCCCAAGCTTATAAGGAACAATCGTACTGGGAAGTTGTGACCCCCTATCTTAACATAACAATCATCTATAGCCTCAGTCACCCTAGTCATCTTACCGATAGTCGTTTCTACATCAAATACCCGATCTATCTTCTTAACCTTCCCATATAACCCATCATATATAGTAGAAGATACAAAACTCATACTTGCACCAGAATCAAACAATACAGAAGCAGGAATATTGTTGATAGAAAAGGTACATGTGACCACGTCTGGGTCCTCAATAGCATCATCCTTCTCCATCGTGAAGGCTCGTTCTTTAGTGTTCTGCTTCTCCTTTCCTTTCTCTTCTTTCTTACCGGATCCTGAAGCATCGGCCCTTGGTTGTCTGCAATCCTTGGATAGATGTCCAAACCCATTGCAGTTTAAGCATCTGGTGGCACTCGAGCAATTGCTGAAAAAATGCCCCGTCTTTCCGCGTCGAAAACTTAAGTTAGTGCCCACCAAGCACTTTTCGGTGTGGATTTTACCACACTTGTTGCATCGGTTTGCATCCTCAATGCTTCACCTTCTTGCTAAAAACTTTCGTTGGTCTGTTCGACCCCTCTTAGTCCCGAAAGAGTCCTTCACCCTTACCTCTTCTATCACTCGCTCATCAGCCATCAGATCATCCCATACAATACCACTGAGTTCTATAGTGGATTCAAAGGTCTTTGGAGCATTCGCTTTAACATGAATCCTGACCTTTGGAGGCAAACCCTCCATTTACAACTTCACCCTACGTTCCTCAGTAGAAACCAGGTGAGGAATGAGTCTCGCCATCTCGTTAAATCATGAAGGGTACTGCCTGTGATTCAGACTCCCAACTTTTAGAACCATAAATTCCCTTTCAACCTTATCCAGCTCATTTTCTTGGGACAGAACAGTTTCAGGTCTTCCCAAGTCATCTTCTCCATATCAGCCACAGTCTTTTATCGCTTGATTGTGTTCCACCAGTGGAGTGCCTCCTCGACAAAGGAGTGAGGTGCAAACTTGACAGCTTGATCAATTCGGCACTCACTGATGGAAATAACATCCTCCATCACAGACATCCAGTGGCAGGTGGCCACAACATCTTTCTTACCGTCAAAGGGTGGTGGATTGCATCCTTTGAAGGCCTTGTAATCGCAGCCCTTCAGTTTCCCAGACATAGAATCACCACTCTTTGTCTCGATGATCACAACATCCTCATGTCCCTTGGAGCTTTCCTTGGTTCCTTCAGACCTTTCCTTCAGTGCATCCTTTAATGCCTTAGCAATCATTTTCGGCATCTTCTCATCCATGATCTTGCTGACTTCATCAGAAATAGCCTTTATCACAATAGGATCCAGCGTGAACTCATCCTCATTCTCATGTTGCTCGCTGGTCTAGTTTTCTTCTTCATTGACGGGTTCTTCAGTCTCAACACGTGGTTCTTTCAGATTCCCGTGGTTTCTTTCGATGTCTACACTTTTGTCCAGCCATCTAAACTATCTACAGGATGCAACAATTAGCGAGTCAGTACAGGAATCACTTTAGCATGAAATAAGTGATGTAAATCGTTAATGACGTTGATCAAGTGATATTAACCATTTACCCAACTCATAGGCTTTAAATGTTTCCCATCCCATCTCCTCAATGTGCATGACACTATTGACCTTTCTAACCTTACGTCTACTTCTTAACTCATACATATAAATTCAACTCATGGCATCTATTCATCCGTGGTTGGCAATCCACTTCACTTAATCCCATTATAAGTTTAAGTCTTGGCATTTGGGATGCCAAGATCTCTCATACTATGGCTCTGATACCAACTTGTGAGGCATCGATCCCAGGTACCTCACAGAGGCTGGTTTTCATCATAACACATAGCTCTTAAACCAAAAACTTTTATAATCATGCAGCGTAAATTAAAACATAGTTTGATAAACAGAAATACAACTAAGTGTCTATATCAAAAACATATATGATTACAAACACCATCGGATTCTCTATCTTGATGCCAGAGCTCCATGCTTCCTCTTACCTTAACTTTAACATGATTTACATGCTAAAATGTCAGCTTACGCAGGTGAGTTCTACTTTTCATAAAACATCGTAAACGTTTGGTTGAGTTGAAACATATTTAACATAAAATATCATTACGTTCACATAATCCAAAACCTTATCACATAAACATCATAAACATCATCCTCATACATCCACTGTCATTAACATGAACAGTGGGCTTATGTCGGCTCAAAGCTTCATACCCTGTTATAGTCAGGTGACTATCGTACCCTGTTATTGACTCTCATACCCTGTTACAGTCAGGTTGACTCTCATACCATATTATTGTCAGGTTGACTCTCATACCATGTTATAGTCAGGTTGAATTTCATACCCTTTTATAGCCAGGTTGACTTTCATACCCAGTTATAGTCAGGTTGACTTTCATACTACCCAGTACATATACTGGAGTATCATTCATACATATCCCATAAACAAGTATGGGAACATCATCCATTCATCATTTATGATGTACTAGCATCATATCATCATTCATCATAATCACCATAACATTTCATGTTAGCATCATAAAGTTATTCATCATAGTCATCATGGCATCATAAACATGTCATGCTAGCATCATTTCATCATATCTTTATCCTAATAGCATAGGAATCATTATAACATGTTATGCTAGTATCATTTCATCATATCATCATAACATCCTAGCATCATATACGTGTCATCATAACATCACATCGTAACATCATGGCATCATATATATGTCATGCTAGCATCATAATCATAACATCATACTTCCATAATAGCAACCTAGGATCTTATCATAACATTCTATAAATATCATCATAGTTATCATCATAATGCATGTTACCATACAGTCATCATCATATCATATCAACATACTATTCATCATCATAACTCATTTATCATGCATTCCTCATACTAAGCATATTTACATGCATATTTCTTCATGCATCAATCATTCATCATCATAGCATAGGCACATAGCATCATAACATATCATAAACATATTAACAGCATGTATGTCAGCCCAAAACATAAGTACACGTAAAGTGTTGAAATAGGGCATCTAGAACTCACCTGAGAGCAGCTTCTTATCTTCTTAGCCAAACTCCTTAGCTAAGACTTAAGAACCTACATCATTACATCGTCTCATTATATTCCGTTCTTAGACTTAGAATTTATTCTAAGTCCTCATAGCTACTAGTTCCCCGATATAAGTTCAAATTATCAAAACTTAGCTAAGTATTCGAAACCGTAGAAGTTCACTAAGTATCCATGTAGACGAAAATTATAGAGTTCACGAAATCCTTTGACTTCACGAAACAGGGTTCTCGAACTAGCATAATTTCAAGTACTGATTTTCGTGTATATTTTTGTGTACTTATCTTTTCTGCATAACTCATCCCAGAAAACTATCCAAGACTGGGGAGCTAGTTCTAGGTTCCTTATGTCGTTACCAACACGTTGGAACCGTAAAGAGTCGGACTTTTTGCATAAAGGTGCGAGCTTTATGCCTAATTCACTTTCGTATAAAAATCCTAACTTTTTCGCATAAAACACTTACTTGTAGTTAGATGATACTCCTGGAAGCTTCTCGTGTGTTCCTTCTCCTTCTTGAGAGTTTTACAGCCGATTCTTGAAGTTTTTGAATTGCAATCCGAGTACTTAAGAGAAACTGTGTTTCCAGCCAAAGGTGTGCACGTTTCCCAAGGCCCTCATATGTATAGGCTGGGTTCATAAATTCTGGTACTCGAAATTGGGCATTTTCGAGTACAAGGTTTCGAGAACTTAGGGTTCTCGAAACCCAATTCGAGTACCCCATTTCGTGTACATGACTTACCTTATTTTTCGTCTATTTTCCTACAAGTTAATTATCAATTACCCATTCTTAAGTTCAAATAACATGTTTTAGAAAAATCAGGGTGTTACATTTGGTCAATCAATCAAAGTCTAAAACATCATAAATCAAATCTTATATTATATGTATGATTACAATTGTATAGAAATCATTTAGCGGTCTATTCTGACTTCTACTTGTACAAGATATGAGTCTACTGCTATCAGGTGAGAACATTAGCCCCTTTTTACTGTTTTTCAACTGTTTTGGGGTGGAACACGTGACCAAACATCGTTCACACTACTACATTTCAATTACATTATTCATTACTCTTTTGTCAACAAATCAAAGGTTCACTATATTATTCTAAAGGATTTTCAAACAGTTTAACACTTTTCTACTAAAAAGATTTATAAAAGGTTTTATAAACTGTTTTACAACTTGTTTTACACAAAAGTGTTTTAAATGTTAAACACTTTTAAAAAGATAAGTTTTATAAACTCTTTTACTATAACTTGTGTTTTCAAATAAATATTATGTTTCAAACCTTGTTATTGTACAAGGACTCCATTAACAGTATTCAATCAAAGGTTTTCAAGTCACGGTATTCAATCAATGGTTTTCAAAACAAGGAGATTCAACCATGGTTTTCAACTCAAGTATTCAATCAAGTTAAACGTTTATTCAATCTCAACAACTTAAAAATCATGGTGGTCATCATTGTGAACAAACTTATACAAACAAAGACACTCATTCAATCAATTTTATTCTATTCAATTAACGTTAGTACTGGGTGATCACAACAAGGGAAATCGGGACACGTTTTGGTTACGCCAAGGCTGTGCTTTGAGTTTTAAATAAGTTTTAAAAACTAACAGCAGATTGGATGCGTTACGGTTAATAGATTTGCTGCTAATTAACATTACCAGCATAGGTCATATTGACCGGGTACGTCAACACGGAGTTTGTCTTCTGAGTAAGCTCATTAGTACAGCTCCTGTTGAATGCGTTTGCTAACTACTATTCTGACTCCAAATGTAATTTGGGACTTGATTATATGTTGGCTTTTCTAGTAGACAGTCATTCGACTGTTTGCACACGTTATTCTTACTTGATGATAGTTTGTGTTGCAATTATCCATGACATTTAATTCAATGTTTCATATACATGTTTTACAACTGCATATTCATATTTACAAATGTTAAACCTATTGTTCTTACCAACTACCTTTGTAGTTGACAGTTACTTTTCACGTGTTTCAGGTAATCAGATTTAGAGTATCACAAGGACAACTAAGGAGACCATAGTTAAGATAGAACAAGATGAAGAAACAAGCTAGGATAGATTAGAAACTCACTTAATCATGATTGTTTAATTGTCTTGCCTGAGTCTTATTTTAACATTATTTTTGGGTCTGTTAGTTGTCATTATTTTGGTAGATAGTTAGAATGGTTGTAACTAAACAAATGTCTAACATTATAAAACATAGTAATGCATTGTGGTTGTTCTTCTTTCAATACATGTGCATGATACAACCATTGCTCGTCACCGCGCTGTGGATTCCGCACGTAGCGTAGGGGGTGTAACACTTTGTGTGTGTGTGTTTATGACCCAATTGTTAAACAAAGTATGTTTTGTGTGCGAAGCTACAAAGTACGTACACGATTATACACACACACACAACAACAACACACACACACATATATATAAGACTCGTATTTTGTAAAAACTCTCTCTTAAAACGAAACCCGTAAAAACTCATCAAGATCAACCCAATTCTTTTTTTTTTCCGATATCAATGTTACACATGTATAATACTTTCATATTTTATGTGTATGTGTAACTTCATTTTCCTTGTATTATTTATCACATGTGTAGTTTTTTCCTTTTATTAGGAATTTCTAGGCAACACATGCGTAGAATAAAGAAAAACTACGCATGTGTTTAATCATACAAGGCATATGAATTTACACATACACTTAAAATACGAAAGTATCATACATGTTTAACAATGATATTAAAAAAAACAAAGATTTGGGTTGATCTTGACGGGTTATCGCTTTAAGAAAGGTTTACAGATGATACAAAATATATAAGGTTATTGCACAAAATCATAGCTTTGTAAAAATAATGACAAATGATCTGGACCATTAATGTGTTATCATCAATGGTTATAAATGAATCAATGACATGATAGTAATTAATTAGTTGTTTAAAATGGAAATAATACCATAAAAGCAATTTCCGCTAATCTAATTTGCTGACATCACTCTCCTTTTAAATATGAGATAATTAGTTACGAATATCTAGGAATAAGTTGCCTATATGTTTTGATATGTGCTAATATGTGATATTAGCACTTGTTAGCATATATTATCACATACACATAATCATATACTTGTTAATAATCTTTTTTGTCTATTTTGCTATGTGTTAATATGTTTTAATAGTAGATGTTAACATATATTAGCACATATATATAATTATGTACCTACTACTAATCTTTTTTGTTTGTTTTTCTATTAGATAATATGTGCTATTAGCACATGTTAGCATATATCAACACATATACGTAACCATATACCTGTTAAAAAATTTCTTTGAATCGAAATACTTAGAAACGATTTATGAATATTCATTATACAAAAAGTAATTAGAATTAAAAATTGAATCAAATATGAACAAATACCACTATTTTCGTGTTCTTCATTCGTATCTTGTGTTTTTTCGAAAACATCCGTTCAATTTATGATTGAATCGTGGAACTCAATACCAATTTATGAACGTTTGCTTGATTGTTTGCAGTAAAACTTGATAATCGACAGTGAATCAATGAACTTTTGGAGTAATATAATCTTATTTTGCTGAATAACAATCATTCCTTAATTAAAGGATTATGAAACATTTATTACTTAACTAACTAAATTGCCTTTTAATTATAATTAATTATTAATACACGTGTCAACCATTTTTACAAAATCTCATTTTGTATTTGAACCTACCTCTATATATATACATATGTATGATGCTACTAAACAAAGTGTGTTTTGGGTGAGAAGGTACAAAATACTTGTGTGATTATGTCATGTTTTTTATAACTTTTACATGATAATCATTCAAGTTCAAAACTTATACATATAAACACACATATATAAAAACATACACACACATATATACATACAGACACACACACGCACATATATACACATATATAGATATGTGTGTATGTAAATTATAAAATGTGAACTCATGTTTTTTGCAAGAACGTGATTAAGTAAACTTCGATTTTACCCATTCCAGTGGAGTTGAAACCATTTCGTATTTCCAAAATACATACATATGCATATATTCATGTATATATACACACATATATGTGTGTGTGTATGTCTTTGTGTGTGTTGTGTGTGTATATATAGACACACACACAAATTAACTTCGAGCATTTTTTGAGTTTGCCATTTTGATTATTTAAGAATTGAATGTAAGACCATTTTGAGCGTTTTTAGTGTTATAAAGGTTTCTTGATCAAACCAAAACACCTCCACTTATTTATACCATCGTATGGTTCAAAAAAAGCGGTTTCAATGGCCATATGTTTAAATTGGCTAGAATTCTAAAAATAATCAACCGGTTAACATTACCCTGTTCTAAACAGCTATATTTTTGTTCCATTGGATGAAAACAGCTAGTTTAAAAAAAACGGCTTAACCGGAAAGTAGCTAGTCAAAAAATCTAGTTTTGCTTTAACCAATTTAGAACTGGTTCAGCTCCTAAAATCTTAAGGTCGGTTTAAACCCACCAGATACCTCAGAAACCTAAAACCAATGTTGCAAAAGTCGGCTCCAAGGAGGTGTTCCGAGACTGAGTACTTCTTAAGTATTACATGAGTACTCCCAGGCTAGGGCCAAGTACTGCCCGATTACTCGCTCCAAGGAGCTATTCCGACCTGCGATTGCCTAGCGACTTTTGCACCCTTGCCTAAAACTGACCGAAAAAACCAGTTTACATGTTTTTTTGTTCATCTCTAATGATAGCTTGTTTGATGTTTCCAACACCGTTATGACAGTTTGATGTGTTTTTGTAATGAAAGTTATGTTCATGTGGAAGTAACACATATGTCTTACATTTTTACAAACATGTGATGTTTAAAGATATATATCAAATCAGGGGTGACCCAAGGGAAGGGCCTATTTTTTTTCCTTATGTTTATAGAACCAAATTAGAACAATATGTATATTACTCTAGATCGATCAACATAATTCTATTAACAATTCAATCTATGCGGAATCTAGATTAAATCTATATGAATCAAAGATGCACAATCATTAAGATAAACACCGTTTCATTGATCAACAATATTTGATTACAATGAAATAAGAAAACACAGCTCACAACTCTCACCTAGGTTCTCTCCCTCTTTGATCTGTCACACACACTTACAAAATACAGACAAACGTACTATATATACAAGATCCAGACGAACCTAGCCGAACCATTAGGTTCGCCGGACGAACCTTTAGGTTCGCCGGATGAACCTTGAGGTCACAACCATAGGTTCGCCGAACCTTTACAAAACCTGCCTAGGTTCATGGGCCAGACGAACCTTTGAAAAACATGCTTTAATTTACAAACTTTTGAAAGAAAACTATTACAAAATGTTCTAACAAACTCCCCCTTAATATTTGCCTCAAAATCTTCAAAGTCTTTGTCTTCAATCTGTAATCTGAGTTCGACTTGATGATTGATCTTGACAAACATTGTTTGCAGCACGAATAACCATTGACTTTGGAATCTTTGACAAACGTTCAGCTTCAATCTTAGCATCTCTATCATCAATCTCTTTCTGCAATGCCAATAACTCAACATACAAGTAATTCACATCTTGCCATTTGCATCCAAAATGAATTTCCAAAGTATAACACATTCTTGCTATCGTTTGAAATTGTAAAGCCATGTCTTTGTAACTCACACCAGCATCATGAAATCCTTCACATGCATAAATTTCAGCTTCATTGAGAAGATCAATGTCTTGTTTTGAATAGTTAACCAACCAAACAGGATCAAGTAATCTTATAACTCTCCACTTCTCATCTTCTTTCAATAAGATAACCGCTTCAGAAGATCTTTCATCATAGAACCAAAACTTGAAATAAGAATTCCAATTTTGTTCTATCTTTCTCAATCTTGGTCTAGAATAAACTTTTGGCTTTGAATACACATAAGAATTATGCTTCACCACTGAAATTTGAGGAACCAACAAATTCCATCCCATCTTGGCTTCCTTCTTCAACATCTTATCAGATATTTCATTGTTTTTAGTCTGAATAGGCTTTATCATTCTTAGTCTTGATAACTGCATACATTCAATTGAAGACAGAGACATAAGATCATACGTTTTTCCAAAATATTGACATCCATCTGTTATCTTCACCACATAACATCCTCTATTCTTCAGAAATTCTGGAATGTTATGAAAGTATCCATAACTCACTATTCTTCCTCGCATCTTGGATTTAGATCCAATCTTGAACCTTGAGAATTGTCTTGATTGATTATCTTGAACTGATTCATCAAACACTTCAATCATCTGCTTAAAAATCATCAAATGATCAATGATATACTTTCTTTCTTCTTGACTCTCTCTCCACGTATCCATATGTGTTTTGATCTTCAAAGTACCACTTGTTGTTCTTGGAACTTTTCTCTGAACTTCAATATCAAAAATCTTTTTCAAAGTCTGCAGATTATACAAATTTTCATCAATAAATTCATCATGCTCAACTTCAAATGAATGATCTGATTCTCCAACTATCATCTTTCCTGAAGCATTTGAATTCTGTAAATCATTTACTTTTATTCCAAACAACACAGCTAGATTTCTTTAGAATAACCACCTTTAATCTCTCCTTCTTTTAAGTCTCTAACTTCATTTACTTCACCAATCATCTTCTGTAAATATCCATCAACAACTTGCTTTGGATACTCTATATCAGTCAAGACTTCAATCTCCATATCTTCACTATCTTTGGCTTTACCAGGAAACACAGATGAAACTGGATTTGCATAAAAAAAGAAATTCCAGTTGGTTTGTAAATCACAATTGCTCCAGTTATGGAATTCAATCCAATGGAACCTCTAACACCAGTTATATCACCATCATCATCTTTATCATCATCATTAAAAGCATTAAATCCTGGATGTTCATCATCAAAGTCAGAATCTTCATAATCCACCTTTTCTTCCTCCTCTTCATCATCAGTGTTTACATAAACCTGATCAACACTAGCACCATCTTCAGCCTGAGTCTCGGTATGAACACTTTTGACTTGAATCTCATTTATCCTTTGCTGCAACATTTGATTTTCTTTCCTTAACTCAACAATCTGATCATTCTGTTCTTTGGCCAACTTTTCTAAATACACAATTCTTGCATTCATTATCTTCTTATCTTGTACATCCTCTTCTCTCCATTTTTGTAATTGATCAATATGACTTCTCATCAATTCCATGTCAATTTGACTTGAAGAAGATTGTTTTTCAGTATCAACTTTCTCCTTCTGCTTCTTGTATTTATCAAACTCTTGTGATAGAATAGAAATCCTGCTTCTCAATTCCGAATCATCATAATCCAAAGAAAATTTTAAGTCGAGATCATCCAATCCTTCAAACATAGAATCAACTCTAGAAGTAGAAGCTTCATGGAATGATGTTGTAACTGTTTTAGCATTCACAAATGAAGGCATGAATGATGCAACATTTACATAATCAGGACTAGACATGAAAGTTTCTATATGAACATGAACTTGAGATGTAGAAACATCAGCCTCTTGAACAAATATATTAACAGAAACTGGTACAAATACAGAAATGGAAGCAGGTGTAGAAGATGTAGTCATAGGAGAAGATACAATAATCCTTAGAGTCCTTGAATTCTTCTTTTTAGGCACATTAGCCATCCTCTTCTTCTTCTTTGGCATTGATGTCTCTGGTTCATCAACTTTAAAATTAGGATCATTCCTCTCTTCTCTTTCTTCTAATTTCTGTTGTTGTTGTGTTGGCCTTCTCTTCAGTCTCCACACCATTCTGTTGCCAACTTGAACTATTTCCATCTCTGATACCACTATAGATTACTCTAGATCGATCAACAAAATTCTATTAACAATTCAATCAATGCAGAATCTAGATTAAACCTATACGAATCAAAGATACACAATCATTAAGATAAACACCATTTCATTGATCAACAATATCTGATTACAATGAAATAAGAACACACAGTTCACAACTCTCACACAGGTTCTCTCCCTATTTGATCCGTCACACACACTTACAAAATACAGACAAACCTACTATATATAGAAGATCCAGACGAACCTAGCCGAACCATTAGGTTCGCCAGACGAATCTTTAGGTTCGCCGGACGAATCTTTACAAGACACAACCATGGGTTCGCCGAACGTTTATGAAACCTGCCTAGGTTCGTGGGCCAGATGAACCTTCGCAAAACCTACTTTAATTTACTAACTTTTAAAAGCAAACTATTACAAAATGTTCTAACACAATATTTTGTCAAACTTTCTCTCATTTAATTTAATGTTTCGGTAAATTTGTGATTACTACTAAATTAAAATGTATTGCTGCTTAAATAGAAGAATTTAGAAACTATGCATCCTAAACAATCAGCTGATAGTCAAAAACGAAAAAAAAAGAGAAAAAAAAGATGTAAATATGAGAAAGTCACAAGCCGATTCTATGAGAAAGTTTATGAATAAAACGTATGTTGAAGAGCAAGAACATATATATATATATATGTATATATATATATATAGCATAATTGCATCTCTAGAAAAGTGGTTTTCTACATTAAAGTTATTGAATAGTTACATACGATCAATTCATAATGGGCCGCCCTTGTATTAAATGTGTAGATAATTATTTATGTATTCGTTTATGACATCTCGCATTCTCACCTATTTTATTTTAAATTATTTAACGATAACCTCAATTTACACATGAAACAATAATTGCATCTTGCATGGTAAGGGCCTTGTCCCACATCTAATCAACTCACATACCCTCTTAAATAAAATTTCCTACCTACCGAAACTCATCCTCATAATGAACGTATTACCACGACGACCAAGAACTTTCAAACGATGACCTATAAGAAAACTAGGTAACATATATAATTTGTTAAAATTGTTAATTTTTCTCTTCTATTATCAGTGGCGGACCCAGAAAATTTATTCAAGGGGGCGAAAAATTTTACGGTTACTGGAGAATCGCTATAATAATTTTCTCTTTGTTCATAACAGGTTAGGTTAATCAAGTCGGACCATGTTATAAAAAAGACAAACAAACTTAATTTAATATATAATAACATAATAAACATATAATATATCTAAATTTGCTCTTATGCTTGACAAAATAGGAGGGTTTGGTTGTCTTAGGTAGCGAGTCAGAATGAGTGCGGACCATGATGTGTGAAGGTTAGGATGACTTTTAAGGAAAATCAGTTTGAATTTAAAAGGATCAATTTAAAAAACTTCAATTTTGTTCAAGTTAAACTAAATTGTAACTAAACAAATAGTTTAATTGAATAATTTTTAGTTATTTTTTATCAAATATAATACTGATCATTCTTATCCTTTTGAATCTATTATATTCACATAATTTTTAAATTATCCATCTTAACACGTGTTGTGTTAAGGTGCTAGTCATCTTAACTCATTTGATGTTATGATTTTATATTATAATGTTACCCATTTCAACCTAAAATACAACAATTGTTTACCCAATCTTCACATTTATCTTGTTATGGGTTAAGATTGTCAAGTATAGATGTTCCCTACTGAGTTTTATTTTTAAAAGCATATCCAAACCAACATCTATCGAGATTTTTCTAAGTATCTCTCTCTCCAAAAAACAAGTATAATTATCACTTAAATTCTCGACATAAGTCCAATGTATTCAAAGTTAAGGGGGCAATTGCAAAATATTAAGGGGGTCGATCATGATTTTAACATATATGTACTACTGGAAAAAAATAATTCAGAGAGGGTGCCTGCCCCCCCCCCCCCAAAGCAAGGGGTGGGTACGCCACTGATTATATAGGTTGAATAAATATAAGTTTTAAAGTTTCTATTTCTATATTTTATATTATTTCACTTTCATTTATATTATTTTTAATTTTGATTATTTTTTATTTAAATTTAGTTTTTATTTATTTAAGTAGACAATTTTATTATTTTAAACATAATTATTCATTATTTAATAAGATGATAACATTAATTGAAAAAAGAGGCAGAAAAATCACAAGTTGACTTCTTCAAAGAATGACATGTGGCTAAAGAAAACATTTATTTATTATAATGCATAGATATACATCAATATGAAAAATAAATAAATATGGTTTTCTATAATTTATTTCTATGTTCATACTTTCAAAATTTGTTGGTAAATGTGGAAGACAAGATATTTTTATAGTGTAGACACTATAGCGAAATAAATTTAAATGATGAATAAAAAATATTGTTGTCGATTGGTATAATCAAATAAAGTTCTATTTTTTTTTGGAACCGCTTCTTTTGTTATTAAAAAATTGTCGAAAACTTATATTGTTGCAATTTCTCAAATGTATATGAATAAACAAATACATATAAAAAAATAAAAGTGTTTTACGTGTATAATAATAATGAAAAATAATAATTTAATTCTCTTTATTTTAAATATATTATTGTTAGATTTTTAAACAAAAAATTAGCTTTAAAAAAATACGAATATGTGGCCGTATAATTAGTGATTATTATTGTAATACGCGTGATTATCGTTATAACGTGTGTTGTAGCTTTCATGATTGTTATTTTAACTTGTGTGCATGACTGTTACATTTGTTTTCTTATTTTTATAATTTACGACTTACGTGATTATTGTGAAAGAATGTACCCTCACTTTATACATTTCACATGTAAAAATGAATTTGTATAATGACCAATGTGTCTATGGCTTACTTTAAACTGAGGGGAATTAAGATTCTACACCACTCTTGTGGTCTATGTCGTTTATTTATTAATTTAATTATTTACGTTTTATTACCTCAAAGTAAAAGATGCTTTTAAACGTAAGTTGTGTCGTAGCTGTGTATTAGTAAGTATAAAAACTCATCTACTTTAACTCATCTTATTATTATTATTAAGTTGTGTTAAAGACCTCACTAAAGGTAATATGAAGAATTTAACAACGGATAAGCAAATAAGATAGGGAGGGTGAAAAAGGTATTGATTTAAGATTTAAAAAAATAAGACAATAACATTGATTTAAATGTTTGGAATTTGTAGAAGCCTAGTAACGAGAAACTATGAAAGCACCTAAATCAAACTCATCGTAACAATTTAATTTGGTTCAATTTTTATTTTCAATGGTTTAGTTTTAGTTTTAGTTTTTAATGATACAAAAAAACTACTAGTGTTTTAGCATGCAGCTTGACTAAAAACTGTTAAAACCGGACTTTGAACCCTCTCTCTTGTGGCCATTGCAAAATTAAAATAAAATGTATTTATTTTAATTATAAAAAATAAAATAAAAAATAAAATAAACATAACATATATAGGTTTATAAAGATGTTAGGATATCAATGTGACACTTATGTAACCAAAGATGATAAACAGAAAGGATGATATGACAATGTTCACACACTAGTTATTGAGACAAGAGGTATATATATTTACACGTACTCAATAATCGCTGATTCAATACATGTCTAATTTATAGAAAGAGAAAATCAAATTGAAACCATCTTATGTAAGACTCTTCTATTCATTGCTAAGTTCTCTCAAGTTAGGGTCATGATGATATTTTATTTTCTCTTGTCTACATCATTCAACCAAGAAAATAGATCTTTTTATACATTTCAAGAGGCAAAGTATAAAAACCTTGTCAAGGGTGAAAATTTTGAATAGGGAGAAAGTTAAAGATGTCTTTGAGCGGTGTCACACCTCAAATTACCACTTGCGGTGTCAGACCGCATGATATGACGTGACCAGGATCAAAGCTCTTAGTCATATAGAATGACTGTATATGAGTTTAAAAATACATACTTTTGATAATAATAATGAAGTTGCAGTAATATATAGCAGCGAAAATAGTAAATTTTTTAGCAGCGGAAAGTAAATTGTTTAAGACAACTACATTGTTTATCAAATTATAATAACAATGTTTCAAAATGTTGTTATCATGTGTCACACCCCGAGCCGACGGGACCAAATCGACTTCCCCGCCGAGCGGAAAGTTCTCAGGGCGTGATATCGTGAGTGATAATCGTGATGATCATATTGTTTACATAGCATCAACATTAAGAATAACTAAGGCACAATTACAATTTAACTGGGATTACAAAGTTAAATTACAATGTCATCGTTTGATAATTTAACTAAGTAAACCTATCAAAAGAATCAAATGTTTCCTATCTTGTATCTGTACAAGATATCAAAAGTGATTCGCATCAATAACAAAATATGTGCTTTCCAAAAGTCTATTAGGTCCTCTAACTGGGCATCCTAGCTTGCAATCCTGAGCCTTAGTTTAATCCTGTGCATCACCTGAGAAAGCATATAAGAAAACAAAGTCAACACAATGGTTGGTGAGTTCATATAGTTTAGTAGTTGAAAAATAGCTTTAGCAAACCTTTTTGGTAACAACCTTAACCTCATTAACATCAACTGTAATATCCAGATCAGTATGCTTGTATATAAAGCATACGAAAGGGTCGAGCCTACAACCCGCCCAGACACCATCCCACCACTTACTAATCCACATATGACACTGTTGTTAATGATAATCAAGCATTTTACCTACCATCAAATTCTCCCATAGTTTCAAGTATCCTGTTTAGAAGTTTAAGATTTCTACCCAATAGCATTCACAAACCCTTTCGGTAACAACCTTAACCTCATTAACATCACATGTATCATCCAACTCGGCATGCTTATATATAGGGCATACGAAAGGGTCGAGCCTACAACCCGCCCAGACGCCATCACACCACATACTAAGCCACATAGGACATTGTTGTTAATGATAATTAAGCGTCTTACCTACCATCAAATCCCATCATAGCTTTAAGTGTTCCGATTATGAGTTTCAACATGCACACAGTAGTATTTGAGTATCAAGTTTTGAGAGTTACCATTATGGACAGCTGTACACCCTAAGAAATTCAGCATCCATCCATAATGGTACTGAATATGACTCGCAACATCGGTGTTTTGATAAAGGAATCCTCAAGATGACACAACATCAGCTAGAAGAGACCAAATCATCCTAGTCACTTGTCATAACCATAGATGAATCAAGAAGAACACTTATTGACTAGTAGAGCTTGACCACTATCAAGACGCGGCGGCCGATCAGTTTGTCTTACATGATTCAGCCAACGAAGAGCACTGATGACTAGTAGGGCTTGACCATTGTCAAGACGCGGGGGCCAATCAGTTTGTCTTACGATGTTCGATAGCTTAAGCATACAAGTTTATAGCATTCACTAGTAGGGGTTGACACACAGGTCAACACGCGATGGTCAATCAGTCTGTTGTCTTAGCATTCCAAGTAAATCAAGCATCCAAGTGTTTGAAGTATTCTAAGCATATCAAGCATTCAAGTGTTGTAGTGTTTCCAGCATATGTGTCTTTCTACGTTTAAGTTTTCAAACTTACCTAAGTATAGTTTCCATAAGCATTTCTAGTTTTAGTATTAGTCTTTCTTATGCATTTAAAAGCCTCAAAAGTTTTAAACAAATGAGTATAAGTGTAGGCAGTCTTAGCATTAAGGTTAAGAGTATAAGATATTAACTTTTTAAGAATAAGAGTATAACGCATTAGTATTTAGAGTAGGTGTGTATAGTATTCGCCCTTAAAACGAGTGTATCAAGTATTAGCATTAAGCATGTAATCATAGATTTTAGCATTTATCATATAGTATTTTCACCTAGTTTGAGCATATAGATTGTAGCTTTATCTTTAGTATATAGTTTAAGCGTAAAGTTGTAGCATTAACATTATTAGCATCTAGTTTGAGCATCGAGTCTGTAGCATTAACACATAGTTTGAGCATATAGCTTAAAGCATTAGCATTTACGTATAAGTCTTAGCCTTTAGCTTCTAGAATAAGAGTATCAAGATTAAACCTTTGTATTAGCATTATAAATAAGAGTAAAAGCATTTTTAAAACATTTCAATACTTGTTTAAAATGTATAACATGCTTCTCAGTCCTGAGGTAAAACAAATTAGTTTAAATGAGACAAATGAACTCACCTTGTTAGTGAGGTGGTTGAATTAATATAAACAAGAATGCACGCGCTCGTTGTTGTACTTGTGTTTGTTTTCAAGATCCTGTATTGATTTCATGTTGTTTGTAACTCATAAGTATAAGTTATGATCGATGTGTATATGCGTATGTGTTAGCCCTAGAGTTGGCTAACACTTGTGAGTCTCGGTCATCATTCGGCCTTTTTCAACTTTCGCTAACACTTAACCATTTAAGTTTAAGCTTAGTATTCAGTGTAACTGATTCTTTTAGGTTTCTCTTTCCTTAATTCGTCCTTGTAACTCCGATCACTTTTACATAATATGTTGTTTACTTATATTTGCTATAATCTTTATAACCCAACCTAAAACTAAATTTAGGTTCATGGTTTAAGACATCACACATGGTTCTTGTTATTGCTTAACATGGTTATCATCTATTTAATAAATAGCTAGACTCAACCCTTGTAACAGAAGTCCATTAACCCTAACCCACCATCTTTGTAGAAAAATGATAATTTTTCCCATACATATTTCTCTATGATTGTTTTCAAGCATTTATTTTCCGTTTTAGTGTTATGGATCGATTAATTGATCATTGGCCAACTAAATGGGACGAATTAATCCTCACTGGGCCGAATGATACACTTTGCCGAATGGTGCGCTTTAGCCGGTTAGGCTGAATCAACCATGCCATGGGCCAAACTGTTTCGGCTAATTAAAAATCGTGGGCTTGGCCAAATGGGGAGGAACCAAAACAGAATCATGAGCCGCCTAGAATTTCATGGGTCAAACAAGGTTGTGGGCCGAATGGTTAGGCTGAAGGTTGCTAGGTCGAATGATGAATTTGATCGGCGAAACCATTAGTAATCCCCTTAGGTTCGTTAGTTTGAGATTCGGCCAAATGACCTGGAACTCGTTGAGATTTGGTTCGTTGGATTGGAGTTTCGACCCTGTGCTGGATTCGATAGGGTTCGTCCACCGAAGGTTCGGTGAGAATAGTTGCAAGGTTCAAGGTTCGGCGACATTAGGGTTCGCCGACCTTGGGTTCGTGGTTCCCTAATAGGTTCGGTCCCTAGGAGGGTTCGGGGGATTCCATGCATGGTTCAGGGATGGTGGGTAGGTTCGGCAACATTAGGCTCGTAGCAATAGGTTCGTGGTTTTGTGGGTAATAGGTTCGTGGTAACCATGCTGATAGGTTCGGCCATCCATATAGCTCAGCTCCCCTAGCGAACATGTTAACCATGTACCATCCTCTCGAACTCCTCGTTGTTGCAGGAGATTCTCATGGTAATGGTTATGCGGAAATAGTTTCTTGAGAGTGCAAGGTTCGTTTGTTACAGGTCTCAACCGGTTGAGGTGGTATGGTCGACCATGGATAAAGAAAACCCTAAATTTAGTGAGTTTCATAGTCTCATACCTCGATTTACAATGGTTCTTTCTTCAGATCGGTTGTACTTCCTTGTAGAGGGAGTCGAGAGCTTCATTTGGACCAAGAACGCCCAGTTTCTTCAACAATGAGCAAGTTATTATCGTTTAAAGGGTGATTATCCTAGAGAGAGAGAGAGATTCAGGAGAGAGTGTTTAGAGAGATTCGTTGCGTTTCCTGCACGTTACGCGCGTGTTTTGTAAATTAAATAAAAAGAGTTTGTTTTTAAGTGTTTGGAAGGTGGTTATTTCTAGTAAATCTTTTAAATTAACTTTCTCGAATCGTTTTATCGAAATTAATTATTTTACGCGTTTCGTTAGCTCTTTCGCTTATTTTATGTATTTTCGAACAAAACGCGTTATTTACGCGTTTTAATTAAAAGAGTTTCTTTTATTTTTATTTCTTATGAGTTTCAAATTTGTAAAACAAAAAATATTATATTTTCTTAAATTTATTGTCGTTCGTGTCGTTTTCGTTTCGTCGAAAGGTGTCGCCTTCGTGCATATTCGTTCAAATCGTCACTCGAATGAACATGAAAATGGTTTTGTTTTCCGACTTTTGTTTTCTACTTTTCAGTCATTATTTCAGAACGTTAAACTCATAGATATGTTCGTGTGAATCGTCACCCACGCAAACACATTGTCAGTTCGCTATTTTGAAACAATACTGAAATTTTGCTTTGATTTGTATTTCCTCACATACGTTTATACATATTAGCATTCAATCAAGCATCTGTGTGTAAGTTCAGTGTTGTCTGATGTGTTTCTGACTGAGTTACTGTGCAAGCTACTGTTGAATTTACTGTTCCGGTGACGTTTCCGGCACTGATGTTACATCATGCATGCAAGACTCTCTTCTTGGGACTCCATGTGCGTCCTAGCTCATGCATTATATTACCTGAGAATACATGCTAAAACATGTCAACATAAAGTTGGTGAGTTCACAGGTTTGAGTAAAATAAAACAGTTGCTAGATATATACTGATTATGTTAACTTGTAGACCAGTGTAAGTTCACCACTACTGAAACTAGACTGTTAGATACCTCCACCAAGTCTATCGTAAAACTATGGCATAGGTCGATATTACGCTTGTCCTGACCGCTAGTCAAAGTTGCCGTAGAGCGGGGTTTGTCAAACCCAATAGTAATGGTAAGGTTGTGTGAAGACTTTGTTATGATATTAGGACACTGATAAAGTTGTTTTACAGAATACCAGTCATATGTCTAATATAGTTGTTGCAATGTATTCTCACCCCAAGTTTAATGCAAAACAGCTGTAATAGAAAAGCGGGGCTGTAAACTCACCTGAGTTTGGTTGTTTGCTGTTACGTGAACTGTGAACTGTGAACTGTTTGTCCTTAGCTGTTACCTATATCACATAGGTGTTGTGAGTTCGTGTTCATTGTTGGGTTCGTGTACGTGTTGGTCTCACTAGACCATTGTTGTGAACTGTTTGTCCTTAGTTGTTACATATATCACTCTTTTAATTATTCGAGCATGTTCGTTTATCTTATATGATCATGTTATCACATAGCAAGTTTTCACAAGTTTTCACATAAGCATATTTCACATTTAAAAGTTACTATTTATGGAAAGTTCGTATTTTATCATATTTTAATACCCGAAAATCATACAATAAACATCATATTTCAAAAACAAGGCACTTTAGGTCATTTAACATGATAAAACACACTCAATAGTTCTACTCTGTAAAAATCACCAAATTTAAAGTTACTAATATTAGTAAGTTTGTAAATATCTTATTTTAAACAAATCAAACCATACAAACTTGTTCATATGATCACTAACATCATCAATCAATCTCAACATAACTCAAAACCAACATGCATGTATGTTGTTCATCATAAAAATTCTATTTATAGAAACTTATGACAAATACACCTATTTTGTCAAATCTAATCAATCAACTACATCAATAATCCATATATTAGTTTCAAATCAACATTTAAACATACTAATCATGTCAAGATCATCCACCATTCTCTTGCAATAATAAAGTTATTAAATAACCATCATATTGACAAATCTAAACAATCTTCTTGTTGACAATCATCGGTATCACTCCAAATCATCATATTAATCACATGCATGGTCTTAGTTTATCATCTATCATGATACTGTAGCATTAAAGTTACTAAAAATACTAACACGCATCAAATCCTCATCTTTTGACCACAATAATCACAATGGTCATTGTAAGTAACCCAAATATCATAAATAACCACTTGTTCATATCCAAAATCATCTAAAACTCCATCAATTCATATTGTATGTTACCAAAAAGTTTATTTTTATAGTAATACGAACAAATAACCATCAAATCTTAACAATATCCTCATAGATCGTTCTAATAACATCAAATCAGTCACAAAATCATATAAATGCATATTTGAATGAGTAAAATCTCGTGCATGAGCCATCTAAGGTGTTGCATGTGTGTCTCAAAGATTGTATGTGTGATTTGATAGTGTTTTAGTGTAATAGGACATGTAAAGCTACCTTCTAGAGCTCCAAACACCAAGATAAAGCTTGGATTTAGCTGGGTTATCAGTAAAACATGCCTGGAATCTGTTGATGATACTTTTGGTGAGCCCCCTTAGAGGTTCTTCCTTCTTCTAGAGCTACAATCTTGAATGTAGCTTCAATGTGGTTCCAAGAGTGTTGGTTGTGGCTTCCAGGGGTCAAGAGTATAGATTCACTGTGTATTTTGGTCGGGATAACAACTTGAGTTTGAGAAAGGTGTAGGAGTGATGCAAAATGAACTGAGGTGGGTCTTTATAAAATTTCTATGAACTAGGTGCTTCGCATACCGCCGAGAGTGCCCCAAGGGCTCTTGGCGTATAGCCAAGATTAATTTGATCCGATTCTCTCCTGAGACACGCCGTGTATCACCAAGGTGGAAGTTGATCAGTTGTGGCCTACTGCGAAGGAATTCGGGAATTCAAATTGTACCGCCTATCTTCGCGTACCGTCAGGGTTCTTGCCAGGGCCCTTGGTGTACCGCGAAGAGTCCCAGAATGGCCAAAAAGCCCATTTTTGTTGTTTCAAATCTTTTTTGGTTAGTTTTTGTTAGCGTTTATCGTTTCTTTATTGTTGTCATAATTTTGTTTGTTTATTGCTCACGTAGAGCTCAATTGTTGTTCAATTTCATAATTGTTCGATTGTTTTCACCAACGTTCGTTAATCAAGACACGTGTGTGCGTTTTCTGATAATTACTCGAATTATCGTCTGGTTGTTCATGTTTGGACTACTGTGCTACGTGCCACACGAAATTAATCGAATTATGTGCCACATTTATTCAATTATTATTTAATAAATGTAATTGCAGACCTAGAAAATGTGAGGTCTCACAAGCGGTGAGGATCCCATAGGAAGATGTTCTACACGACCCCGCCTTCCTGAGTTCCTGCCAAGTCAGACCCATTTATGGCGGCGGGGTTGTGTCCCCTATAGTCTTAAATGAACATGCTAAGATGTTCCTCTTTTCAACACTCGATATAAAAAAAATCTTTATTTTAATGGGAACATGTAGTCATTGTTTTTTCATTTCATAAAATTCACACACGTCACTTTGTAAAATAAATACAAGAGACATGGAATAGAAAGAGAAAAAAAATATGGTTCAACACTTTGATTAAAACACAAAATACAAAATACACGGGATAATTTGTGTATTTAGTCCACCATTGAAAATTCTATGTCATGATTACAAAAATTTCCAATGTAGATCAATAATTTTGAGTCATTGAACATCGATAAGATATTGAAAGGACATCACAACTCAGGTTATGTCAGAAAAGACTACTACTTTTCATACCAAGTATGATAGTTTTTTTTTTTTTTGCTCTTTTATTTATACACCCCACTTTTATATTTTTAAACCCCTGTGGTTGAAGACGGGTCGTACTGGGCAGTACGGCCCGTCTTAAGTACAGACAAACATTCCATAGAATTTATTATAATCAATGAAACTTTATTTTGGACGGCCCGTACTGGTTAGTACGGCCCGTCTTGAACCAAGCTTATTTTTCCAAGCCATTTTCGGTGTCATCCATTTTTTTCAAGTCAAGACGGGCCGTACTAATTAATTTATTTTTTTAAAACTTTATTTGCGTTTTTAAATAATTTTTAACGATTTACGTTTAATACGTGAATTATTTGAACGATATTAATTTTTAACGATATACGTTTATTATGTAAGTTATTTGAACGATATACGGCTATTATGTTAATTAAACGTCATAATGTCGTTATAACTAAATATTTCATTTTATAATTAGTTTATTTAAGTTAATTTAAATAATTTAAACGATATAAAGTTTGTCGCGCAAATGTTAAATAACACAAACAACAACACAAATAGAAAGAAAACAAACGTATATGCACTGTACGGTTTTATATACAAGGAAACAAAATACAAAAGTAACTACGATCCGGATGGTCCAGCCTCCAGTCTGTCGTCTGCGTAGACGTGTGGCTCCGGGAACGGTGGAAGCTGTCTCGTCCTGTCGCGCATGCTTTGATGCGACCGTCCACTAGACCAAATCCTCGTAACGATTTAGGCGTTGCTCGACGCGTTCCATCCGCTGAGCCGTCTCGTCGCACCGGGCGTCAATAAGGTGCAACAACGCCTCGAGTGGCTCGGTCAGGCGCACCGCACGGTAAATGTGTGGTGGATGCGACGGAGGCTCCTCCTCATGCGGCGGTGACTGGACCGGCTCCTCCCTAATCGACTCGGGCACCGGCATCAGGCCACCGTCCTGCTGTTGCTGCTCCGGCACGACGCTGACCTGGGCGGCCTGCCCAATAAACTACAATCCCAGATACGGGATGTCGGCGACAAGTTTCATGTTGATGACCGTCCGCCGATCGAGCTTATGAGGCTCGATCGCGGGCAGATCATCAAGCATGTCAACCATGCCTCTAGTGTGGGCGATGTGGGTGACAAAGGCGTCAGCCCACAATGTACCGCGCTCCCGTCGGTGGTAAAAGGAGGCGTAGTACAACCCAAAACACCGTGTCAGGTTGCACGGCCTGCCAGCAATGAGTGAGTGCAGATAAAACAAATCTATCATCATCACCCACTCTTGGTTCTGACCGCGACCTGAAATGGCCGTCATGATGCAGCGGTGGATGTAACAGATCAGAGGATCTTTGATCATCATGGCCCATACTTGATGGCCAGTGAAGGGCACATCAGATATCTAGGCCCACCAGGCCCTCATAACCCCTTCCTCCCCTGCGTCAACCCCTGTATGAAGTCCTCATGAACAATCTTCGGCTCGTAGTAGAGGCCTAACTGCATGGTGAACCGCTCGATCGACATCGCGTGGTTCTGTCCGCCTAACGAGAACTCAATATTCGTAAGCTCCTCGTCCTCGTCCTCCCTAACTGCTGACTGGTTAGCTCTATATCTAAATGTAGATAGAAACTCAAGAGTGATCAACCAGTAGGTGGGCAGGTCCTTGAGCTCGAACCGGCGAGTCCACGGCGTGTCCTCGCCGAGGATGGATCTCGCACGAACAGCCTCCCTGTCATCAGCTAGAAGACCCCAATCTATACAACGAGGCGTCGGCACGCTCATCCGAAGTATCCGACGGCACCTCATCGCCTTCGTTGACTCTGACTCAAACTGGAGCCACTCGTGCTGCTATAGCGCGAGTGACTCGGGATCTAACGGCGGCCCCTGCTGTGGCATCTGGGCGACGTCCTCCTGGTGTGGCATGTCTGCGTCCATCTCTGCTACATAAAAGTATAAGCTGAAAAACGAAAAACGAACGAACGTTAAAAAAAATTTCAGTCTAAGACGGCCCGTACCTAGTTTGCCCGTCTCAAACAAAACTAGGACGTCTTGGGCCAAAACAGTCTTGGTCAAGATGGCTCGTCTTGGCCATATAAGGCCAAAACTAGGGCGTCTTGGGCCAAGACGGCCCGTCTTGGCCATACAAGGCCAACACTAGGTCGTCTGACCAAGACGACCCATCTTGGTCAAGACGGCCCGTCTTGGCCATACCAGCCCATCATTAGGCCGTCTGACCAAGACGCGTCTTGGCCATACCACCCCAACACTAGGCCGTCTGACCAAGAGCGCCCGTCTTGGCCATACCAGCCCATCAGTAGGCCGTCTGAACAAGACGACCTATCTTGGCCGTACCACCCCAACACTATGTACTCGACAAACTTATTTTCATCTAGAAATCTTCGATATTCTTGCAGCCTGTTATGATATACGAACTCCTAGTCGGATGCGGCATCATTTCTTTAACGTTTCCAGATAGGATTTACCGTTGGCATTGGATAACATCCTTGTAAGGTAATATTAATGAAATGGACGCCAAGATGAACTACTGATACGACATTATCTCGCGGCAAACTATTAGCAGATGTCCACAAAGGAAAAATGGTTTGAGGACCTCCTCTGCTGAAAACGTGAACGATTACGCCAAATCTTTGAGCAATTAGTAAACCTGCTTGAGGCATAAACATCCAATGTTCTGCAAGAGCATATGCAATCTGTTGCCGATTTATTGTGTTGCGTAGTACATCATAGGATCCCGTGTCGTAGGAGTTAAATAAATATATGTACAGATCTGCTTTGAAATCCAATTCCTGTAAGAGTTGTTGACGAATAAATGCACAACGACTTTCATCAAATCCTAAACCCACGGCTATAGAACGAAAACCACAGTTACCATCTGCCTCGACATCTTGTATGTTTATCGTGTAAGGTTGAAGCAAAGGAAGGATGTGACGACCGAAGCGATAACATTGTTTAATCCTTCTGGCTTCATGTTACATGGAAAACATAATTCGTTTTGACTTAGCGAGTCCGATGGTGGCATTGCCTTTAATACCGATGTGGAACGGCTGCGCCGAAATACGGGTAACTGACTTTTCTCGGTCACAGCTGTAAACGAACTATGCCTCAAAGGTTCAAATGTAGTTTCTTGGGACACTAAATTATCTTTAACAACATCTTGGTTTTTTTTGTTTTTGTGCCTTTAAAGTTGGACGACCACGTGTATCTTTTTGAACTGAAATCTCCTTTTTGTCGCTTTTGTTTGGAACTACCAGCGCCAAGACCTTCTTTATTAGACTCTTTTTTATTTCAGGATGTTTGGAATTTATTCTGTAACCAAACACATTTGTCCTATAACATCTATTTCTTCTTTTTCTTCTAACAGTGTTGGGTTAGCTGCGTTAAGTTTTGTCCAAAAAATATCTATATCTGAGAGCTGTGTCTTTTTATCTACATAATTTATAATTAAAATTAATATAAAAGTAACTACGTGCGAAACATCTAAGATTTACATTTAATATTACGAACCTGTGTTGTAATATTTTGATATATTACAAGCGTACAGCAACTCACAAATCGTCCAAAGCTTGTGGCCACACGTCATATTTTTGTCGCGAATGACTCTTATTTTGTCTTTTTCCTCGACGAACAAATCAAGAGCTTTATGGGACATCTTTCTTCTAAGGTTATCAAATATTGGTAGTTTACCTCCTGTGCTTGCACGATTTCATTTAGGAAACCGAAAAGCGAGGCAAGCGTTCTGTTTGGTGATCTGAGGAATCGTTTTAGGTTCGAGTGCTAACTTTCCACCCGGTTTGTTGTACGTTGACCAAAGTTGTGCGTTCTATTGGTCCATGCTGTTACAAACATATCTTTGTAACTGTTTAACCAGGTGTGCGTCAGATACACCAGAACCCCTGAAATGAAACAAAAAACCAATGATGATAATAATGATGGTATATGATGCTTACTTTTTTTGTTGTCTTTGATAAGTCTTTCGTACAGACGGTTCTAATTGTAGTCGTATAACTCTGTTGTCGGAGAGTTACACAAATTCACCCATCGACCTTTGAATCTCTTCCAGTCTGCGTCCGAAAAGCTTGCCTTGTAGTGTTTGGCAATATTTTCGTCTATGTGCCATTTGCAGAGATATTTTGCAGCTTCTGGAAACACTTTACGACACGCATTCATAACGGAAATGTCTCGATCTGTTATGATCACACGTGGCTCCATAGATTTATTCAACATACTCTTCGCCATTTCCAAGACCCAGACGTAGTTCTCCTGACGCTATTTGCTTACGGACGCGTGAGCAATACTAAACGTCTGGTGTGTGGAAGTCACGCCAACAATTTGAATAAATGGAAGCCTGTACTGGTTCGTTTTGTACGTCACGTCCATCATCAGTACGTGCGGAAATGCACGCCACCAGCAATATGATTTTGGATGACAGAAGAAAATGTCTTCCATGACGTTTCTTTCAGGATCCTCCCGGGTATAGTAAACGTACCGCTGACTGTGAAGCACGTTTTCCAATATCTGCATCGGAGTATCACCGAATTTCTTCTTGTCTTTTATTTTCTGCTGTAAATTGTATACATCCCTAGGGACGGATACATTTGCAGGGTTATGTTTCTTTATGCTCGAAAGTATGTTACGAGGATCCGTGTGTCGCTCGGTCAGATTCTCAATCAGATCTTCTACCTCTTGAGTGAATCTTCTAACATATGGATGTCCCTCTAGATTCTGAGTAGGTTCGTGATTGTGATTGTCGTTAATCACCTGTAATTTCCTGGATTCACAAACTTCGTTGTATAACCCTATCAATTAAAACGGACAACCGATTTTCTTGCTACCTGACCGTCTAAGGATTGCGATGCTATTGTGCTCGCCACCACGTTCACACATGAGCTAGACTTTGATTAAACTGCCTGTTGTCTTTGATTTCTTCATTCTTCTTTTGACTACAATGTAACCATTGTCTAGTGCTCTACTTTTCACCCACCCTACCAGCGCTTCCTCAGACATAAACTCCTGACATATAAAAACAATAATAAATACCGTAAATGGACAGCGATAATATACAATCATTAACATTTATGTTTCATTTAAGTTACCTCTTTGGTTTCCCAGTTAACGTTTGAAGCCCCCGGCTTTTCTTCATAACCCTCCTCCGGGTTACTTTGTTTACTGTCGTCATACACGAACCCATACGATACTTGACTGTCAAAACCGACATCAGCGTTAGGTTCAGCATTCAGATATATCGTGCTGTATGAATACTCGAAGGAGGCTCTTCGTTCAAATCTTGCACGGAATAGTTGAAAAAACCACCATCCCAGAACGACATCGTTACAGATATGAATTATTTTGAAATATATTTGAATTCGAAAGTTACGCGCTCGTTTGAAACGATTCAAGCTTATCGTATAGGCCAATACGACACGTACTGGGTCAAATCAGTGTCCTTTTGTCAGAAGTGAAAAAACAAGACGGGCCGTACTGGCCAGTACGGGCCGTCATGCTGTTTAATCATTTTACAATGTTGCAGTGAATGTATGAACGATGAGTGAGACGGGTCGTCTTGGCCAGTACGACCCGTCTTGATCCCAATCATTGGCGCATGTTGTCAGGAGGGAATGTTTGACTGAGTACTAAGACGGGCCGTACTGGGCAGTACGGACCGTATCAGGGGTGTATTTTTAAAAAAAGTGGGTGTAAGAATAACACCACCTTTTTTTTCCTTCACGATATTCAAGTTTTACAAGAGAGTGAGTACTTATCAAAATGAAAACAATATTCTTTTCGAAACCTTCAATTCCTACCACCTACTAGGAACTTTAGCATGTTTTAGATCAATGACCTTAAGAGGAGGGGGTCGATGCATTAACAGCCGCGGGCAGTGATGAGTCCACAACAACACTGCCCTAACTTGGGTGGATTGCGTGGGTTGGGCCTCGGGTGATTCGAATCAAAGAAAAAGGAGATTCGGCCTTTGAAAAGGGTGGGGTGGATAGTGTCAGATCTAGAAAATGTTTTCATAATGTGTGAAATTTTTAAGTTCGTTTGATTATCGCGTATAATTTTTTTCCACTGATGTTCAAGTCGGGTTGGATCCGATCAGGTTGGGTCATGTAATGAAAGACAATCACACTAAATTTCATAAATAAAAGCATAATAAAAATACAATACATGTAAAAGTGTTCTTTATGAAATTTTATTTTTAAAATTTATTCAAAATAACTTATAAGAACACTTTTTTAAGTAAATTTTACTTATCAAAACAAATATAAATATCCCTTAAATTCTTATTACCAATCAGATTACGCAAATCTAACTTCAAGATTATGTTAATAGGTTATATTTAAATTAATAATGGAGTTATTTAAAATAGGCAAGTGACAGTCTAGCTTATTAAAATTAATAATGGACTTTGTTTTAAATTGGGTTTAAATTATTAATTGAGTTTTTTTTAACTTTATTTTATTAACTAAAACTCAAAATTGAAAGTTAAAGGGGACGATCACAAAATTTTATTGCGGGCGATCGACATTTTAACATATAAATACAATTAAAAAAAATTCAATCTGGGCGACTGCCCCCTTCTTCTCTAAGTGGGTACGCCACAGGGCCTAGGGGTGGAGGAAATTAACCGTTGGAGATTATACAAATATTTATTTAATTTTTTTAAAATCTATATAAATCATACATTTTCACATAATTCTAGCGTCATTCTCTCCATTACCTTTCAATTTTAACACAACTTTATTCAATGAAAAATGGAGACGCTCAAGTAGTTTTACTGAATTAAGTGGGCGTCAATTTTTCACGCATATTGTTGCTTCAGCTAAATTTTAAGAAATGGCTCGTACAAAAAAATGTGAATCATAATCTCGTGATGCTTCATGACACAAGCTTTTTAATAAAAGATTTCATTGTTGCTGAGGCAAAATACAATAAAATATTAAAAAACACATTTAAATTTGAATTTATATTGTCTAAGCATTTGTTTATAAGAACTGTCACAGGTATCCTGGAAACAGGGGCGTACCTAGATATTGGCTTAGGGGTAGCTGTCTACTTTAAAAATTTCTTTTAAGAATATACATATATGTTAAAATCATGATCACCCTCCTAAAATTTTACAATCGTTCTTATTAAACTTTTAAAATACAAGTGTTAATTAATAAAACTAAGCTAAAAAATGCCCAACTAATAATTTAAACCTAATGGAAAATCAACTTTAATATTAATTATAATAAGACAAACCACCATTAAATTGATTAAAAAACGATTAAACCGAATTCAATAGAATATACCAATTAAAACCAAATAAACCGATCTAAGTAAACCGAATTCAACCTTATATACTATAAAGATAACAAATTTAAATCCAAATTCACTTTAGTCGGTTAGCCAAATAAACCGAATTCAAAAAAAATTTGGAACCGATAACCGAAATTCGGATACAGTTAGGAACCAAACATAAAACCAAATTCAGAATTCGGTTCGTTTTTTCGGTTATAAATACGGTTCAGTTTTCTGTATTAATAGTTTTCAACTTTTTTGAACACCCCGAATTTAATATCGAATTAACTAAGAGGCTTTTTTTTCGACTCACCCTAGGCACCCCCAAATTTAAGGGCCTTATACGTTGTTTTATATATATAAAAAATAAGACCATGTAGCGAAAAACTTTATATGTATTGTATATTCATTATGTCGTTATATATAAAATTTAGTTTTTTTTTTCTTTTTTTAACATGGCCCGACCCGATCCGATCCGGCCCAAAGCAACTTGAACACCAACAAACCTAAAAAATTTCCGCACGCCATGAAAACAAATTCTAGGTCCACCACTGCCTGGAAAATCTTGAATGATTTTAACAAAAGCTAGACACGAGGACGAAAGAAAGTTTCACGCCATTACATAAATGTAGGAACACCGTTAAAAAAATAAACAAATACATTTATTATTCAATTACTCGAATTAAAATTATGAGAAATACAAAATATAAAATAAAGTAATACAAGAAATATAAAAATGGTAAGATTTAAATTACAAGAAAGAAGAATAAAACTAGATGAAATGAATCGAAATGAATTCGGTGGCAGAGGATTCTGTTCAACAGAGGTTCCATAAAACAAATTTCGGGCCACCCAGGTAAATCCGGTTGTTCCCAGGGTACAGCTGCCGAAATAGTATGTATTGATGGAGTTAACCAAAAACCCAAAAATGCTAAATGAAACAAGAGTGTTTAACACGAGGATTCAATCGTTGTATGTTGTTAAGAACTCACAAAGTATATGCTTGTGTTGAGAATCTTTGAAGCTTGTGTGTGTATGTCTGAAATGGTGTAGAAATCTCCAAAACTAGCAACCAAAACAAGAGACAAATGTCTCTATTTATACATGTAGTCATGACATTTCAAAGGTTGCCATCATGCTCATTAACAACCTATTCATGGCTTAATTATTATCCAATTCATTACAATTGAATTGGTAGATGAAAAGTCATCCATTTTCTTTTTCCTTTTTTTCATTTAGCACTTTACACTACACAATTCGGTCATCGATATCTCATTCATCTTAGTTCAGTTTTGGTCCATGTCATAGAACAAACGTAATCTACAATAATCATATTTGTAACATATGCGAATAATAATAATAAAACATATATACTATTAAAAATTCCAACAATCCCCCAAATGAATAGAAATCAATCCTTACACTCAGGTGTCACGATATCTCCTTTGTGATATGTACTTTGTCTCCTAGCGATTAGTAGACGCGATGCCTTTGAACCAATCCCTGTTTACGTAGACGTTATTACATTTCACACAACACTCTTCCTGGTATGCTTAACGCCTCATTTCTGAGTCTGTTATGGTCATGGAACACTAGCCTGGTTCTGCAAGATCTCTAGGATTTGCGCTCCTCCCAAATCCATTTGAGGCGACCACTTATGTCTCACATAGGTGATTTCACACAAATCATAAAAAATTTGTATGCTTATCCTCCATTATTATCACTGATTTGATAAAGGAATGAACTAGGAAGTATTCAACACCCTTTTTATATTTGAGCTACTCTCTGACAATGTCCTTAATTCATACAATTACATTGTCCTATTGAGCCTAGGTCATGGGATCTCTAATCTTCTAGGATATTTTTTCTTTTGTACAAACTTGTTCGAAGGCCTTTAGTCCCATTCCTCTTGACGACTTGTGCACTAACTCTCTGCTTAAGCCTTTTGTAAACGGATCCGCTATGTTATCTTTTGACCTCATAGAGTCAATTGAGATAACTTTCATTAAGAGTAGTTGTCGTATCCTAATGTGTCTACGTCTAGTATGCCTTGATTTTCCATTATACATTGTTCTTTTAACTTTACCAATAGCCGATTGGCAATCACAATGTATGCAAATAGCCGACATAGGCTTTGGCCATCCTAGAATGTCTTCCACAAATTGACGTAGCCATCATGCTTCTTCTCCAACATTATCTAATGTGATTAAATTAGATTCCATCATAGATCTAGCTATAAGAGTTTGCTTGGACGACTTCTAGGGTATAGCTGCTCCACCAAGGGCGAACACATAACCACTTGTGGATTTGGAATCTTTCATATCGGATATCGAGTTCGCATCACTATATCCTTCCATAACATCTGGATGTCGGCCATAATGCAGTCCATAGTTTCTTTTGAATCTTAAATACCTTAGTAATCCTGTCATGCTCTTCTAATGTTCAGAGCTGAGATTACTAGTCTATTTACTTAGCCTGCTCACAACATATGCTAAGTCTGGCCATGTTCATGCCATCGGATACATCAGACTGCCAATTATCCTTGAATACTCCAACTCAGCAACACCTTCACCTATATTTTTTGATAGATGTTGGGTGGTATCTACTGGAGTTTGAGCCACACTCTTATCCCTTGCATTCAACTTTTCAAGGATTTTTCCCACATAGTGAGATTGACTCAACACAAGAACATTTTGGGTTTTATTGATCTTTATACCAAGAATCACATCAGCTAGACCCATGTCTTTCATGTCAAATCTCGCTTTTAACATGTATTTAGTATATTTAATCTTATCATCACTCCCTACGATGCATATCATCTACATAAAGACGTAATATCACATAAGCTCTCGTTGTGTTTTTCAACTTACTGCATTCCTTTATTCTGAAACTATTGTTAAGCAAAACTTGGTCAAACTTTTGATGCCATTATTTTGGAGCTTGTTTCAAGCCATACAATGACTTGACTAATTTACACACTTTTCCTTCTTGGCCTGGAGCTAAGAAACCCTCATGTTTCAACATGTAAATATCCTCTTCTAAATCCCCATTTAGAAAAGCGGTTTTAACATCTAT
Source organism: Mikania micrantha (assembly GCA_009363875.1). Classification (NCBI taxonomy): domain Eukaryota; kingdom Viridiplantae; phylum Streptophyta; class Magnoliopsida; order Asterales; family Asteraceae; genus Mikania; species Mikania micrantha. The sequence continues at coordinate 55,402 of SZYD01001728.1, read as the reverse complement.
TTGGTGGACTTCGAAATTTCTTAAATTCGCTATTGAAAGCACCAATCTAATCGAGGTTGTTCTAGTCACATGTGAGTAAGTATCAAAGTAATCTACTCCTTCTTTTTGTCAAACCCTTTGATCACAAACCTTGACTTGTAGTTATCAATGGAACCATCAGCTTTTAGCTTCCTTCTGAATATCCATTGATATCCAAGTGGTTTACACTCTGGTGGGAAATCTACTTTTCACACCCCGACCGACGGCGGAATAACGTCGGGCGTGACAACGACTGTTCAAAAGCTCGTGATTGACTATTAACGTTGTAATATTTATTTCTATCCACATTAAGTAGCATACAAGTAGTTCAAATTCATAACATAAACAAGTTCATAGTTCATAGTTCAAAGTTTATTGTAAGTCCAAAATTCCTACGTGATCCTCATTGCTTAACTAGTTTGTACCTTAAACATGTTTAGATTCAAAGGTCAACCATAAATAGTTGGTGAGAAACATAGGTTTTGAAACCAAAAGTTAGCAGTTAAAAAAGATAAGATTTGCAATTCATATGTAACATAGTGGCATAGGGCAACATGTTGAAACATACACATGTAACTATTGCAAATCAACCCTTAATTAACCTAGTTAGGCGTAGTACTCCATACTACCCTTAAGTAGTTAAGTACTATGTGATCACCGGCTGGGTGGAGTGGTCAGTTCAATAGATCCATCATCACAAAGTTTGGCTTTCACAAGTTAATGATCAATGCATAAATTAAGTATAGTTAAGATGGTAGTTGGAGACAAATAGCTCCAATCCACATAGATACAAGTTTGAATCGCAGAAAATAGTTCAAAGTTAAACATGTTCCAGCCCTGATGATTTCATAAGCAACAGTAAAAGAAAAGGGGGCTATGTAACTCACCTTTCAAATTTATTTGGAAACATAAATCAGGATGTTGTCAAAACGGTACCGTATTAGGCACCTATTACATTATAGATTTCTTTAGAGTTTGTGAACTTAATGTGGTTCGTGTTGTATTTTGTTTTCTTCATTTTTTTTCTGTTTTGGTTAATTTACATGTCGGGGTTTCTGAAAATAATTATGCTTTTTACTTATATTTAAATATTTTTTATAATGCATTAAAAATATTAGGTGTCGGGTTTCTAGAAATTTTCAACATTATAACAACGTATTTTGGAATATTTCCATTTTGTTTAACACATGATTACTTATAGATTATTTCAACATATATATGTTTATAATTATATATAGATACATTATTCAAGTATGAGTGTGACATATATATATATATATATATATATATATACCTTCACATGTATGTATTAAATAATTTATCTTGTGGTAAATATATATTAAGTTTAAAATTTCCGTTTTTGAACATATTTTGTCTACCATGTTCGGGTACACGTTTAACACACCAAATATTTGAGTTAATTTGTAAAAATCTCCATTTCACTATATTAAGGTGTTATGAACAACTTTTATTTAAAAAACGTTTTTATGATTCAGCTCGTAACTAGGTCAAAAAATAATTACAAGTTAGGGGGTACAAATCCGCACACTAATCTTGTGAAAGCTGTTTGGGGTATCATATCTTCACGTTAGATAATGTATAAATAATTGTTGGAAAGTTAATACAACGATATTAGTCATGGAATCTGATTTTGTTTCGTTTAGAGTTGTTATTGTCATTTTATGACTTGTTGAAGTCATGAGAACCATCTGCCAGAATTTGCAGATTATATGTTTGTGTGTGTAGCTAGGTAAAACTTATGAAAAACATAGAGTTTGAGTCTTATACCTTCCATGGAGCTAAAGATCATTAAGAATGATACAAATATTGAGAAAGAACAAGCTTTAATCCCTTCTTGAACTCCTTTTAGCTTTTGTTCTTTTGCAAAAACCTCAAAAATGATCAAGATCATTCAAAATCATTATAGGTGGTGAAGTAAGTAGGTAGAGAAGAAGAAGAAATGAAAGAAAAAAAGATGTGGAGGTTGGAGGTGGTGATGGTGGATGTTCTTGGAGGAGAAAGAGAAAGAGGTTGGGTGTTAGAACGGGTAAAAACGATTGTCAATGTTGGTGAATATCGAACAATTTATTCAATTGAAATGTAATTGAATGATATGTAGGCAAACAATGAACAAAATCGATACAAAAGTCAAGGTACAATAAGCGATGACAAAAATGGATGAAAATCGAATCATATAAAAGAAAATGGACATTTGGGACAGCACGACACTTTTTGCGGTACGCCAAGGGTCTTGGTAGTACGGAAGGTGAGCGGCATAATTTGAATTATCCAGAATTCTTCGCGGTACGTCACGACCGGTCGTTTTCCTCCTTGGCGGTACGCGGCGTTTCTCGGGAGAGAACCCGAATAAAATAATATTTGCGGTACACCAAGACCGCATGGGGCTCTCCTTGCGGTACGCGAAGCATCCTAATTCACAAAAAATCTTTATAAAACTAACCCAACTTTATTTCTTTTCCTCTTTACCCATTTCCACTCGAACTCACAGACATTATTTTCTCCATAACCCCCTGCTACACCACCATTAACCTCCAGTAACATCTTGGGAGCCACACTTGAGTTCAAGAAGGCTAGAAGGGAGTTTGAGGAGATCAGCCACCATCACCATCATCTAGTAGTAGTAGAGGACCTCCACCATCTGCATTCAAGGCTGCCAATATTTTGCCTCAGGTCAATTTTCGATCATCAAGGGCCTTTGAAGGTAGTCTTGATTGTCTTTTTGCACAAAAAAATGTAATCACACATGCAACCCCAATGTGGTCACATGCATGAAATAATACACCTTTGAATCTGATTACATAGGCTTGGTTAATTGATTTGAGCATAGAGATGATCTATTGTTGATATTTGGTGTCACATGATGCTGATTTGTGCATGTACTATTAATAGTAACGTTTGTTCTATGAGATGATATTGAACGATGATTTGGGCATGATAGATATGTTAAAATGTTGATTCATAACTCATGTGGGGATTATCGGTGCGTTAATCTAGCCAGATTTAATTAAATGTATGGTTGTAACGTGTGTTACTATAAATAGTAACTTTAGAAATGAAAAGTCTTGTTAAATGATGATTTTAATATATTAATCATGTTTAAATGATGGTTTGTAGTTGATATTGATGTTATTAGGAAATAGATTGGTTAGATTTAATAAAATGAGTACTTATGTTCACGAGTTTCCATAAGTAGAAACTTTAAAGTTAAAGGACATACATGCATGTTGATTTTGGCTATGAATAAGTGTTTTTGGTCATGATAATGGTTATATAAAACTATTTGAATAGTTGGATTTTGATAGAAATGAGTTTTGTGTGAAACTTTCCATTTTAGGAAACTTTATTTAGGGTTTATGTAAAATAATGCGCAAGGACATAATCAAAGGATGAAATATGGTAGTATATGCTCTATTATGATGTTATGTAAAGTTGATGCATCATCTTAGTTGTTAAAACATAGTGAATATGGTAACTTACTATATTTAGTAACTTTAATTGTTGAATCCGATACTTGTGCTTATTTGATGACATGTGACAATGTGCTATGTGATAAAATGATCACTTAGGCTAAATGCGCATGCTAGAATTGTTAAAATGTAATTTGATGCAAACTTACTAAAAATGGAAACTTACTATAAATATTAAGTTGTCCATTTAACATGACTTATGCGATTACATGCAATACGTGAGGAATAACGAAGCTTGAACGAACTATAATAAATTAATGGTTCACCAACGGGTCGTCGAGCTGGCACGGTCAAACTAAGTCAAACCCGGACAAACATTGTCAAACATGAATGAACATAACAACTTTGAGTTGTTGGGCACAAACACAAGCACGAGCAAGAACACAAACCCAAAAACGAACTTATATGTCCTATGTGATATAGGTAACCATTAATAGACACAGAGGCCGATGTAGCATTCATGTGCGCATAACTCAGGTGAGTTTACGACCCCTTTTCTCAAACTGTTTTCAAGCTTTTAAATAGGGGGATAATACATGTTGTTTATTCAAACTATTTGTAAGAACATTTGTGTATGCTGGTTTATTGGGAACAAACATTAAGTCTTGTGTATCGTAATCGTAACAAGTACTCGCCAGTCATACCGTTAATGTGTATACAACGAAGTGAGTTTAGATAGTACTATTGGGTGTGACGAACGCAACACGTCACCAATATGGAGAAGAGGTCAGGATGCGTGTAATCTTGACCCATCGCGCCATTGTTTTTACGACAGACATGATAGAGGCAAAGACAAAGAAGTCTAGTTCGGTAGTGACGCAACTAACACTTAGAGTTTCGGGCTCGACAAACATTAATAAATAACATGACACACGACAAACTTTATTTTGATTACATATTGCTTATCAAAACCTGTGAACTCATCAACTTTATGTTGACACATTTTCTTAACATGTATTCTCAGGTAACTAATGCGCACATGGATAGGACTGGACGTAGGAGAACATACACAAATCCTGCATTAATTATCTCATGTTTTGAAATACAATTTCTATGTTATTAAGTCATGTCAAACATGCAGTTTCTACTATTTAATTTCCGTTGATTAAAACATTTTCATTTTCGTTGCTTAACTATTAAACTGTTTTGGTTATTGATGGTATAACAAGTGTTTTTACCAACGCATATAGAGTCGTTCTATATAACTAGAGCTTTGATCCTGCCACGTCACACCCAAAGACATGACGCCGTTAGTGGAAATTTGGGGGTGTGACACTAACTCCAAAATACCTACGTGATCCTCATAGCTTAACTAGTTTGCACCTGAAACATGTTTTGATTCAAAGGTCAACTATAAATATTTGATGAGAATAGGTTTTGACACCAAAATTTGATAGTTCAAAAAGATAAGTTTTTCAATTCATATGTAACATAGTGGTATAAGGCAATATGTGGAAACATACACATGTAACTATTACAAATTAATCCTTAGTTAACCTATTTAAGCATAGTACTCCATACTACCCTTAATTAGTTAAGTACTATGTTATCAACGGCTAGGTGGAGTGGCTAGTTCAATAGTTCTATCATCACAATAGTTTGGCTTTCAAAAGTTAATGATCAATGCACAAGTTAAGTATAGTGAAGATGGTAGTTTGGGACATATAGCTCAAATCCACAAAGATACAAGTTTGAATCGTAGAAAATAGTTCAAAGTTAAAAATGTTCCAGCCCCGATGATTGTATAAGCAATAGTAAAAGACAAGGGAGCTATTTAACTCACAGTGAAAATTGAGTTGGTAACAGAAATCAGGATGTGGTCAAACCGGTACCGTATTAGGCACCTACAACATTATAGCTTTCGTTTGAGTTTGCGAACTTAATGTGGTTCGTGTAACATTTTTTTTCTTGATTTTTGTGTATTTGGTTAATTTACTATTGGGATTTCTCAAAATAATTATGCTTTTTACTTATATTTAAATATTTGTTATAATGCATTGAAAATAGTAAGTGTCGGGTCTCCAGAAAATTTTGACATTAAAACGACGTATTTTGGAATATTGCCATTTTGTTTAACACGTGAAACTTATTAATTAATTCGACATATATATGTTTATAAGTATATATAGATCAATTATTCAAGTATGAGTGTGACACACAATCACACACACACACACATATATATACCTTCACATATATGTATTAAATAATTAATCTTGTGGTAAATATATTTTAAGCTTATAATTTTCGTTTTTGAACAGATTCTGTCTAGCACGTTCGGGTACACGTTTAACACACCAAAACTTTGAGTTAATTTGAAAAAATCTGAAGTTCACTAATTTAAGGTGTTGTGAACAACTTTTATTTAAAAACGTTTTTATGATTCGGCTCGTAACTAGGTCAAAAATGCAACACAAGTTAGGGGGTACAAATCCGCACACTAATATTGTAAAAGCCGTTTGGGGTATCATTTCTTCACCTTAGAAGATGTATAAATAACGGTTAGAAAGGTAATACAACGAACTTAGTCGTGGAATCTGATTTTGTTCAGTTTGGAGTTGTTATTGTCATTTTATGACATGTTGAAGTCGTGACAACATTTTGTCAGAATTTGCAGAATATATGTTTGTGTGTGTAGCTAGATAAAACTTATGAAAAAACAAGGAGTTTGAGTCTTATACCTTCCATGGAGCTAAAGATGATTAAGAATGATACAAATTTTGAGAAAGAACAAGCTTTAATCCCTTCTTGAACTCATTTTAGTCTCTGTTCTTTTGGAAAAACCTCAAAACTCACCATGATCATTCAAAATCATGATAAGTGGTGAAGTAAGTAGGAAGAGGAGAAGAAGAAATGAAAGAAAAATGGACGTGGAGGTTGGTGGTGGTGATGGTGGACGTTGGTGGAGGAGTAAGACAAAGTGGGTGGGTCTTAGAATTGGTAAAAATGATTATTGTAGAAATCATTAAGATCTTGTAAGATAATGTAGAGATTTCATGAGATTTCTTAAAAATATTACTTGATTGTATTCTTCCTTGGTTTGACAAGTGTCCCAACACTTGTTTTATTATTAATATATGTAGGTTAAAACTCGTATAGACTCGGTATTACGGTGGTTAAATATTATACTAGGTAATTTTATTCTTTTCACGTTTTTAAGCTTAAATCATCAAAACCCACTAATATAATTAGATTTTAATTAATAATAGTAATTGTTGATATTTGGTTTATCATGTCAGCTTTAACCGGGTAAAACACATGTATAGTTTGTTCTTTGTAAATTTATCAGTTAAAGTTTTAAGTTATGGTTTTCCTTGTTAATTCAAGTTATTCTCTTATGAATTATTATTTCATGCTAAAATAAGCATATTAATAATTTCATTAACAGAGTTGTCAGACAGTTTACCGTAATGTAAAATTGATAAAATGCAAAACTTTACATTTTATAAAGAACAACTTTGATAGATTTTAAATAAAAATTTAATTATTAAGTTTTTATGACAGGACATTCAAACTTTAAAAATACCAACAATATTACATTAATCAAATCTGAAAGTTGACGGATGTCACAATACTAGCTCCCAAGTATGATTTTGTAAGATCGAATCCATTTAATTTTTGATCGTCTATTTCCATGGAGGTCCTTCTGAAAAGGTGAATGCTTCACGATAGGTTTGAGGCTCTCCCTCAACCATATATATAAGTAAGAAAATCAGGTCCAAAATATTTTTTAATCCTTTGCCTCTTACTTCATCTTGGCTCAACCTCTTCAGCCTCTAATTTTTTCTTGAGCCTCATCACGAACAATCTCATCAACCGGTGTTGATGAACTTGTGAGTTCCTTTTTCAAACAAGGAAACACTTCTTAAATGAATGACGCATTCCTTGACTTTATGAGTTTTCTCTTTTGGTCAATCTCTCGCTCAAAAGTGAGCAACTTACCATGAAGTTGAGTGAGTGAGAGCTTGCCAAAGTCTGTAGAGGATCTCATGACTATGGAATAGGTTTCCCATTTTTCTTGTAGAGATCTCAAGAAGCGGTTCAAGACAGAGACAGGGGGTACACTTGACCAGCAAGTTTAATTCACTTAAGAGAGAAGTGAATCATTCAAATTGCTGAGTCAGTGACTCGTTATATAGTTGGCTGAAAGTCTCAAATTGTTGAGCCAATATCTCCCTAGTATTGGCTACAACATCATCAGTACCACCGAATTGCTCTTTTAGAGCATCCCATAAGTCCTTAGCAGACTCACAGTGAAGAAACCCATAATATATTTCATTCGGAAGGGCCATAGCCAGCTGAGCATGTGCCTTGGCATCAAGCTCTAATTTCTGGAAGTCTTCTTTGGTGTAGTTCCGAGGATCCTTTGGGACATGGTTTCCAGTCTCCATGTCCAGGACCGTTGGTTTATACGGTCCGATCATGACAGAATTCCAACAACCTATATGATTATTAGACAAGAAGTGTAACATCCGCCTCTGCCAAATGTTATATTGATGCCTAACCAAGATTGGTGGCTTCGTGGGAGAACCGGTGTTATGAGGATCAAGAGTGAATTTCTCTGCCATTGGTTCACAAATTGTTATGAGAAAATCAACAGGTAATGTATTCTAAAAGTGATTTGTTAGAATGATTTTTGAACACAGTTTAGTTCAAAAATCAAACTCCTATAGATTTGAAGAAACAAGAAGGACAGAAAAGATAGAATGCAGAAAACTAAAGCAACAAAATATCATAGAGAGCTTTGAGTTTTAGTCTTGATGGTTAAACCAAGACTAGGGACAAGGCTCTGATACCAATTATTGAATATACAAAAACTTCGAGTAGTAGCTGTTCAACGAGGAAAAATGCTTTAGACACTTAGTCAAAGCTTAGGTTTTAACTCCCTCTAAAGTTTTGCACAAAGTTATTTTGTTGCTTTAGTTTTCTTGCTTAGAAGAAGATAAGAGATAGAAAGAACAAGGAAATTTGGGGAAAGAAATCCTCTGTTATTCACATAATGTTGGGACTTAAATACCCAACATTCTGTGTTACAAGGCAAAAGATAATAAGACGAATAGCTGACATTATTACATACACTGATATAATAAGACTAGTACAAATACAAAGTCAACAATAACAGACAAGAGTCTTCAGTAGTCCTCAGGTCTTACGATGTTGAAGTATATGTGCTGGAGTCCAGTGTTTATTCTTTCAAAAGTTGATCATCGGAAGCTGATTAAATAACTAATTATTTGGGAAGAGAATTTTGGTCTTCCGAGTCATTTGATTTATTCCGATGCAAAGGTTGTCTTCCGATGATGCCTAGATAAGCTATTGTCTCCAGAGGGAAATAAGTTCAGCTGCACATCTTTTTGGCGAAGCTTCCGTTGATAGCCTTCTGATACTGAAGCAGTGCTTCAATCGGAAGATAAGCATCCACGGCTTGTCTATCCGTGGTTTTATTCAGGTGTTTGGCTTCAGTGGTTTTGCTCATCCGTCCTTTTATTCCAACAATCTCCCTCTGGACTGATGAAGCCAAAACCTACCTATTTTGTTTTAAAGCCAGAACAATTTTATTTCTAAGAATTCAAACATAGTTCAGAACATCATACTGTGTATCAACATTGTCTACAGTTTTGTGCTGCAGTTCCTTCAGATCATCAGCTGGTAGGGTGAGAATCTCATCCCAATTTGAGAAGAGGGTTCTTGAGCCATTGAATCTCTCTATGGCCATACTCTTGGAAACAGAGTTATAGATCCAAGTCTTTATTCTTAGTCTTGAGTCTTTGATCTGAAGAGGCTAAGACTTAGCAGATGGATGTACGGCAGACCCATCACCCAGAATTACCAAAGGTGCATTTAGCAAGTGATCAATCACTCTGCTTGGGTTAGCATCCTTGAGCTGAGTCACTTTAGAAGGGTAGGGAGTGACATATTTCCAAAGCTCAGGGATGTATTTGTATTCTCTTTTGAACTTTGACCATTCATCGAACAGAACTTCATCTTTCCATCTTGTTATTTTGTTCTTTGGTCCCTATTGGTTTTGGATGAGGATATGCTTTATTCTTTTTTTCCTTACTTTAGCTTTTATTCTTTCTGACAAAACTTTTGCTTCATTTCTGAGGCTAGTTATATCCTAGTTGCTGAAGTTGTCAACCTTGTATTTCCCTTCATTCAGCAGGTACTTGATCAGTTGATCCCTCTCAGCCTGATAGGCTTTATCTTACTGCAGATCCAATCTGGCTATTTGTTCTTAATAGGTCCTTACTAGTTCAACTCCTGTGAGACCAGTGGCTTCAAGACTAGCCAGAATCAGGTTATCCTTCTCCGTTTCTTTATTCTTTATCTTCTGATCGGAAGGGAAGGTCCTAACAGGTGATTAAGATTCCTTTATTGGAGAGGTCTGTGATTTCTCAACATCTGCTGATCTTATTGGTGAGGGAACTATGGTGGTGTTTGGAAGAACAGACTCATCATTTGAGTCTGAGGTGGGTTTTTGAGCAGAGGTTGAGGGTTTATGATGTAGGTTATTAAGGGTTTTGGTTTTACAGACCACACTCTTTTGTCTTCTTGAGAAAGACTGAGTGATTATTGGGGTTGGTTTTGGCCAATGTCGGAGGCATTGAGAGTGACAGGAAGGGAAGAAAGTTCAAGAAGAGTTTGAAAAGCAGAGTTTGAAGAGAGAGCGGGTGAACATTCTTTATTTGGTTGTGTGGAGGAAGGTGGGGCAGTGGTTGTTGGCATGGTTTGCTCAGTGGGAGTGAATTTGGAAGGTCTGGGTTTTTTGGATACTCCAGATGTTCCAGTGTTTATTTGAGCCTCAGCTTCCTTTTCCTTTTACTTTAATCTATCCTTGGCAGCTTGAGTTTCGAACTGTTGTTCCAATGCTTCTTTGAGAAGTGCCTCTCGGTTATGCAGCCTTATTTGTTTCATCCTCCTTTGCTCTGTCCTGTCTTCTGCCCTTTTAGCAGCTTGGGAAGTAGACATGAGTCTTTCATTCTCCATGTTTTTGGCTTAAACAGCCTGTTCTTTGAACCAGGGAGAAAGAGGAGCAATCCCAGTAAGGGACTCAAGAAATCAGGTATGGTTAGTGATTTCATGTTGTAAGGAGGAGACTTTGGTATCTACTGAAATTCTCAGCAGATCCAATTGAATCTTTTGGGAGGTCAGAAATTGGTGGGTAAAGGAGTGAAACAGGGTAGTGAGTTGGGTAGTAAGAAGTGGGTTTAACACTTCTTGAAGAACCAGATGTGAGAAGGTGAAGGCAGTGGAAGTAGGTGGAGTGGTGGAAGTACCTTCAAGTGAAGGGGCCTGCATGGGGATGGATTTGGGTTGCATGGCTTGGTTACTCAAAGCTGTTGAGACAAGCTTAGTGAGCTTAGCTACATCAACCTGAATATGAGCAACAGAATCCGTCAATTCCTTTATTTTAGAATCTGATTCGTCCATCCTTTTAAGGATATCATCCGAATCCCTGACTAATAATTCAGTTTTATCATGTCTTGAGTCCATCTCGAGAATTTCATGGAACACGTTTTCTTGGTTCCGGGGATTTCCAGTCTTAGTTTCAAGAACTTCATGGGTTGTTGCCATACCAGGAGTCTTATTGCCTGATCCGTTCAAATGAAAGACCAGTGGATTCTCATGTGAGATGTATGCTCCAGATATATGATCAAGAAGTCTAGATGGACTGGTCAGCCTGATCTCATCCTCTTCTCCATTGGTAGGAGATTGATTAGTTTGAGCAAGGTTTAGATGGGGCAGCTCCTCTGTTGGAGAAGGGGGAGGAAAACCAAGTAGCTCAAACACAACATCAATCTCATGGAGAACATGGCTAAAAGAGTGAAGGTCTATAGTTGGGGAAGAACCAAAAGTGTCCTTGGGAGAGTGGACGGACAACTGAGTGTCAAGTGACACTTCAGTGGCTAGAGAGGGTTCCCTTTGAAGTACAACATCATCATGTCGAGAGGATTGATGGGGAGCTAGGTGGGGTGGAGATTCTTGATGCATGTGTGAGGATGGAACAGATGTATCCAACTGTCCAGTGGGGACAGAGACATGTTCAGGGATCTCATCTTCTTGAACTGTCTTTTTGGGCTTCTTAGGCTTAGAGGTGTTGGCAGAAGCTTTTCTTTTGGTCGATACCTTTATAGGTGTGAAAGAGGAGGTGGATGTGGGTTCACTAAAGATGGGTGTTTCCTTGGTGTCATTCGTATGTTTTGGATCAGTGTTCAATCTAGTGAAGACTTGTTTGTCAATGCTCTAGATGAAGGAAAGAGGAGCAATGTGACAAACCTTATTAAGGTCAGTAAAGAGGCATGCCATTACAAACCTAGGATACAATAGAAACTTTGGACCTTTCTGGTGATGTACCAGCTGATCAAAGATTATTCGTGATAAGTGGACCTTTCCGTTGGAAAGAACTGCATACATGACATATTGCATGCCATATGGCATTTCTCCCCAACTCGTCAACTTCTGAGACAGACATTGTAGAATGGTGTGATACAAGAACTTGTACTTAGGGTAGAAGAAAGCTTTGTACAAAGTTCTATTTTTCAAGTCACCCTGATAATCACACTGAATGAAGGTATTCTGAACAAGTTTTAGAGAAACAGTGGGGGAAGCCTCAGTACCGTTCAAATTTAGGGCAACACTTATTTTTGTGGGAGTGATGGTGACTTGGTGACCAGCGACCACCGAAGAGATGCTTTTAACATAGTCATCCTTCATTACCAAAGATGAGTTTGCCCAAAACAGGTTTAGAGCTACTTCAGAAATAGGAGGGTTTAGAAAGAGAGCAGTGTGAACGAAGGAGTTTACCAGAGTGTCGATGGCATCGTTAGTGAGGAGACTTAGAAGATTTGACAAGGTAAGCTCTGAGGTTGTGGATCGGCTTGATTTTCAAGGCCATTGTTTTTATTGCTACGATGAACACCGAGCAGTTATGATTACAAAGTGTGAGGACAAACTTTGCTTTTAGAGAAAAAGAAACAAGGAAGTAGTGCCGTTCACACACAAGGGCGGTTTCAGAGATGAAAATTGCCACTACTTTATAACAAATCAAAAGTTTTACCTTAGGGTTTTTACCTATTTGACTAACCTGTGATTATGAGAGAGAAGAAATAAACGACAACAAAGTACATTCATGCACACCCTAAAGTACAGACAAAAGCTTTGTCTGGCATGAAGCCTGGTCTGATGCCGTTACACCACCATCATTAGCATAAAGCTCAGACGGAATCAGTGGAAATGCATCGTGCCAAGAGACATGCTTGAAAAGCATTGGTCCTTCGCCATGAGTAGCATCTAGAGGAATTAAGGTTGTAAGAGGAGTGTTCTTGATCAAGAGATGATCAAGAAATGTTATGAAAGAACTGATGATTTAATGAAGACAACTATTGATATAAATAAGGAAAGAAAATCAGTGGTCAATTAGAATAAGATGGATAAAAATGGAAAGAAATATAACATCGAGCCGTGAGAACAATTAATGAGTGTCAATTCCATTAACTGTGAGAGGTCTAATTATGCTGAGTGATTATTGACGGCCGAATCGGGCGTAATTACCAAGAGATTTGATAACCACTTGGACAAGGAAGATGAATGATTATTTAACTTGGAAGAAACTTATCTTCGGAAGAGGTTTAACCATGGACAAATGACATGGTTAGATGTCTCGGAAGAAGAGACATCAGAAGAAGAAGAGACGTCGGAAGAAGAGTAAACCATTTAAGGTTTAAATTCGTAACAACGGAAGCTGTAACTGCGGATAGATATGAAGCAGCGGTTATAACAACCACTGATCCTATCCGAGTTATGGGATAACCACTGAGAGATATTAAGGTTTCTTCATCAGTGCTTTATCAAATATCCGTTGTTTGAATAATAATATATAAAGATTATCCTTTTATGTATTTATTTACAGGTTTAAGAAACAGATTCTTAACCACATTTATTAGCTCATATTTATCATACTCAATTTAGCTACAAACTTAGAAAGAGTTGAAGAATCCAAGGGTTTGGTAAATATATCTGCTATTTGGTCACTTGTAGAGACGTTCTGGGACAATTAGTCCCTTTCAAAACCGTCTCTAATGAAGTGATGCCCTATTTCTATATGTTTGGTTTTTGAATGGTAGACAATATTCTTTATTATATTTTTGGCTGCTTGGCTATCTATTAGGAGAGGTGTTTTTAATTCTGTTATTCCAAAATCCAGTAGTTGATATTGCAACCAAAGGATTTGGGCCGTGCAATGAGCTATTGCAATGTATAGAGCTTCAACAGTTGAATTTGACACCGATGTTTTCTTTTTTGCTTTGCCATGATACAACAATTTGCAAAGAACTGACATCCTCCCGAGGTAGACTTTCTTGTGAGCGAACATCCTGCATAATCACTGTCTGAAAAACCAACAAGCTTACAAGTTTGGTTAGCAGGATACCAAATACCTAGCACAGGATTGCCTTTCAAATATCTTAGTATCCTCTTCAAAAATGATAAATGGGATTGTTTGGGGGCTTATTGGTATCTTGCACAGACATTTGTTGCATACATGATGTCTGGCCTTGATGCAGTAAGATACATAAAAGATCAAATCATGCACCTGTAGAGGGTTTGATCTACAGGTTCACCATTTTCATCGAGACTTATTCCAGGACTTTTAGCCATGGGGGTAGAAATTATTTTGCAATCATTCATATCAAATTTATTTAGAAGATCTATTACATATTTTAATTGATGAATGAAAGTTCCATTGGGGGTTTGTTTTACTTGGAGTCCTAAAAATGTTTTTAGTTCACTTAAAGCACTCAATTCAAACTTTGAAGACATTAATTTTGAAAATTGTTCACACAAGGAAGGTTTTGTTGATCCAAAAATGATGTCATCAACATAAATTTGTACCAGCAAAAGTTCCTTGTCTACCATCTTGATGAACAAAGTCTTATCAATGGTTCGCCGAGAAAATTTATTAGAAAGAAGAGATTGAGAAAGAGTATCATACCAGGCTCTGGGTGCCTGTTTCAGACAATAAAGTGTTTTGTCTAGTCTGTACACCCAGTCAGGATGATGAACATCATCAAATCCTGGGGGTTGATATACCTCCTTTATTGTCCCGTATAGGAAAGCACTTTTTATATCCATTTGATATACCTTTATGTTATGGGAGATAGCAAATGCTAGGAAGAGTCTAATAGCTTCCAGTCTAGCCACGGGAGCAAAGGTTTCATCATAATCAATTCCTTCCTCTTGGCAGTAACCTTGTACCACCAATCGGGCTTTATTTTTTATCACAATGCCTCTATCATCTGTTTTGATTCTGAATACCCATCTGGTTCCAATAGGGTATTTTCCTTCCGGCAAGGGGCAGAGAGTCCAAACGTTTTGCCTTTTGAATTGTAACAGTTCATCTTGCATAGCCTCTATCCAATTATTATCTTTAAGAGCTTCCTGATATCTAGAAGGCTCGACTTGAAACAGGAAGACTGCATGAAGGCAAAAATTCGAAATCTGACTCCTTGTTTGAACACCTTTATGTAGATCACCTAAGATTTGTTCTAGACGATGATTTCTACAGAAGGGAATGATGTCCAAACAATTATTGGAGGAGGCAGCATCCGAAGAAGGTGAGTTTTCAGTGTGGCAAGGAGAATTTTCTGAAGGGGAAGCATGACCAGTTTCAGGAACATTTACATGTATGTTATCCAAGGCTGGGGATAAATGAGTAGATATATGTCCATTTTGGTCTTGAGAATTTATTTGATGAGAAGGAAGAGTGGAAAAGAATTCAGAGACTGAACCTTCTTCAAGAGAGGATAGATCTTCAGAGGTTTGACATGATTTTGAAGAAGAAGAAGAAGAAGGGGTAGAAGAGATGTAAGTGAAACTTTCGAGATCGAAGAGGTCATCAGGAGTAGAAGGGAAATATGAGGTTGAGGCAGATTCTTTGAATTTGACATCAATAGTTTCCTCAACAATCTTGGTCCTAAGATTGAAAGCTCGGTAAGCCTTAAAAGTCTGAGAATATCTAACAAAATATCCAGAGTCGACTTTAGCAGCAAACTTGGATAAAAAGTCTTTTGTGTTCAAGATGAAACACGGACACCCAAAGACTTTAAAGAAAGAAATGAGAGGCTTTATGTTATGTAGGACTTCATAGGATGTCTTGTTATGTCTTTTCACAATGTGAACTCTGTTCAAGACATAGCAAGCAGTGTTTACTGCCTTACCCAAGAAGGATACAAGTAATCCTGAGTCAGCAAGCATGGTTCTTGAAGCTTCAATAAGTGTCCTATTCTTTCTTTCCACAACTACATTTTGAGCAGGAGTTCCAGGAACACTATATTGTCTAAGGATTCCTTTAGAGATACAGAATTTATCAAGAACATGATTCTTGAACTTAGTGCCATTATCACTCCTTGTTGTCTTGACAGGAAGACTAAATTGTCTTTCAAGTTGGGTGATAAGGGCAATTATTTTATCAGAAGTCTCGTCTTTGCTGAAAAGGAAGAAGGTCAGCAAAATCTTGACTAGTCATCCATAACAACTAAACAATATCTCTTTCTTGCCAAACTAGCTACCTTTACTGGATTAAATAGATCCATATGAAGCAGACTGAGACAGTTAGTTGTTTTGGATTCCTCAATGGACTTATGTGATGTTTTATGTTGCTTTCCCTTTAAGAAAGATTCACATTGACCTTCAAAGTTAAATTCTTTGGAAGGCAATCCTCTTACTAAAGAAGTGGCAGAAAGCTTTTGAAGAGATTGGTGATTGAGGTGACTGAATCTTCTGTGCCAAATAGCGGTTTCAGAAGATGATGCTTTGGCTATCAAACACGTAGGAGAGGATGTTTGAGAGTCAGTGGTCATGTCTACAACGTAGACAATTCCACTTCTTTTAGCCGTAAGCAAGGTGTGTTGATCAATTAAGATCTTTATTTTTGAATTTATTTCAGGAGAAAGAATTTTACAACCGTCCTTGGTGAAAAATGAACTAAATTCTTTGTCAGCTAGTTGAGAAACACTCAAGAGATTAAACTTGAGATTTTCAACTAAGCTAACATCCTTAAAGTGCATTTTTCCACCCTGGACAAAACCAGAACCCACTATCAAACCTTTTGCATTATTTCCAAAGGAAACAGATCCTCCATTTTTTGGAGTGAAGTTATTTAATATGGATCTGCATCCTTTCATGTGCCTAGAGCCTACACTGTCCACATACCATAGATGATTTTGGTTTGAAGAAGGTCTCTGCACATAGGGATTAAATGTAATAGGTTAGATATGGGTCTTATATTATTTTTAGATGAAGAAGGTGATGCTTATGCATATTTTTTTTGATGAGTGTTATTCATCAATTTCTGCATCATCAATATCAAATGTTGCTGATTCTGATGCAAGATATTGATTTGTGAATCTACGGGAGAGGGGTTCTCAGCAACATGAGAGTAGGAAGCATGGTTCACCGGGGAGTAAGGAGGTGGTGTACCCAAGACAAATGACCTTGGAATCTCAGCCAAAAGAAGTATGTGAGAAGAATGATGAACAAGGGTTTGGTCGAGCAGATTGTTTATTTGCTGTCCTTGCCTTCTTCAGTTTATTAGGGAGGCTTCCTTTGGATGAAGAGGCATGTTCATCTTTCAACTTATTAGCTATCAATCTAGCTTTCTCCAAAGGTGTTTTTGTCCTGCAGTCTTCAGTAAAATGGTTGTACTTGAAGCATTTTAAGCAGGCAGGAGAAATAGAAGAATAATTTGGAATGAAGGGTTTGTTCGCCTTCATTATGGGGTAAGGAGGATGTGGATGGGAATGAGGAAACTTGACAGCAACCATGGGCCTTTTTCCATTATCAAGAGTGGTCTTATTGTTAGAAGAGGGGCCATGTTGTGTTGTTTCTTCTGAACTTTGAGTAGAACTCATGTCAGGAGCAATCTCATTTTGTTCTGAAGAATTATTGTTTTGAACGTAGTTCAATTGTGTTTCTTCTGGTTTTTCCAAATTTGTAGTTATGGGATACAAACTTTGGAAAGTATCCACGTCGATAGACCATACGAGGTGTGTTTGTTATTGGTGGGATTGCATCAGGAAGAATGGTGGGCAGAAGAGGATCAAGAACAGTTTCTTCCATACTATTATCAATTGGGTTGTATTACTTTGGTGGAACAGTGTGGTTATACCCAATTCCAAATCTGGCTTTGCTGTGAACTTGCTTTTGTAGAAGCATTTTGAATCCTTTGCAAGACTCAACCCACTTTTCATAGCTCACTTGAGTTAGAGATAATTCATCTTTACAAGCATAATATTTTTCTCGTTGTAAGTCAAATAATGCTTGTGAGTTGTTTTTCTCAGAGTGGAGATTTCATATTTCAGAATTTTTATTGTCAAGCAGTTGCTCCAACTCCTGATTTTGTTGTTGAAGCAACACATTTGCTTTCTTTATTTTTGCAAAAGCCTTTATGCATGCATCAATACATAGTTTTTCTAGAGTAGAAGAGGATACCTGAGCATCGAAAGTGTCACCTTCAGGTTGGTCAGAAGAGTTTGAGTCTTCACCAACAGCCATGAGAGCGAAATCTGTTGGTTCAGAGACAATGAGGGCATAGCCTACATCTTCAGGTAAGCTGGTCCAGTTTACGTACTCTTGGGAGAAAAGAGTCGGTTGACTAGAAGAGGAAGAATGGATAGCAGGGCCTAGTGCATTTATTTGTGAAGAAGGAGGTGTAACAATTTGAAGTCGAACAGGAGTGAGCTGGTACATGATCCTGTTGACAGCTTGTACATATTGTACATTGGTAGGAGGTGGAGTTTGTACAATATGTGCTGACTCCTAGGGATTGTTGTGCCAAGATGAAGAAGACGAAGAAAATGGTGCAGAAGAAGTATGTGATTGTGAGTTAGAGAAAGTCACATACGGTGAAGAATTTGAGTTGGGAGCATTTTTGCACTCCCTGGCGAAGTGTCCAGTGCCATGGCATCTGTAGCATTGGACCTTAGCCTTATTTAGACTAATCTTGGTTTTTCCATGAACACCAGAAAATTTTCTTCCAGTCGTGTTGTAAAACTTATTCGTTCTTATGCTCAAGAGGGCCAGTTGGTGTAGAATGTCCATTTCTTCCAAGTCATCACTTGGAACTTGATGGAGATCATCCATGATAAACCACAGATGATCAGAAATAAGAGAGTGGTCATCACAGGAAGAAGAAGTGATGCCAGTGGTTATGTCAATAAATTTATTATAACCCTGCTCATTTGATACAGAGTTATGACTCAGAAGAGCTGTGTTCCGTTGCACATACTCTTCAGTTGATTTACCAGACTTTATAAGTTTTCTCTTTTGGTCAATCTCTCGCTCAAAAGTGAGCAACTTAGCATGAAGCTGAGTGAGCGAGAGCTTGCCAAAGTCTGAAGAGGATCTCATGACAATGGAATAGGTTTCCCATTTTTCAGGTAGAGATCTCAAGAAGCAGTTCAAGACAGAGACAGGGGGTACACTTGACCAACAAGTTTTAATTCACTTAAGAGAGAAGTGAATCGTTCAAACTGCTAAGTCAGTGACTCATTATTTAGTTGACAGAAAGTCTCATATTGTTGAGCCAATATCTCCCTAGTATTGGCTACAACATCATCAATAGCACCGAATTGCTCTTTTAGAGCATTCCATAAGTGCTTAGTAGACTCATGGTGAAGAAGCCCATAATATATTTCATTCAGAAGGGCCATAGCCAGCTGAGCATGTGCCTTGGCATCAAGCTCTAATTTTTGGAAGTCTTCTTCGGTGTAGTTTCGAGGATCCTTTGGGACATGGTTTCCAGTCTCCGTGTCCAGGACCGTTGGTTTATGCGGTCCGAACATGACAGACTTCCAACATCCTGTATGATTATTATACAGGAAGTGTGACATCCGCCTCTACGAAATTTTATATTGATGCTTAACAAAGATTGGTGGCTTCATGGGAGAACTGGTGTTATGAGGATCGAAAGTGAATTTCTCTGCCATTGGTTCGCAAATAGTTATGAGAGAATCAACAAGTGATGTATTCTAGAAGGGATTTGTTAGAATGACTTTTGAACACAGTTTAGTTCAAAATCAAACTCCTACAGATTTGAAGAAACAAGATGGACAGAAAAGATAGAATGCAGAAAACTAAAACAACAAGATATCGGAGAGAGCTTTGATTTTTAGTTTTGATGGTTAAACCAAGACTAAGGACAAGGCTCTGATACCAATTTTTGAATAAACAAAAACTTCGAGTAGTAGCTGTTAAACTAGGAACAATGCTTTGGACACTTAGTCAAAGCTTAGGTTTTAGCTCCCTCTAAAGTTTTGCACAAAGTTATTTTGTTGTTTTAGTTTTCTTGCTTAGAAGAAGATAAAAGATAAAAAGAACAAGGAAATTTGGGGGAAGAAATCCTCTGTTATTCAGAGAATGTTGGGACTTAAATACCCAACATTTTGCGATACAAGACAAGAGATAATAAGACGAATAGCTGATATTATTACAGACACTGATACAATCAGACTAGTACAAATACAAAGTCAACAATAAGAGACAGGAGTCTTCAGTAGTCCTCAGGTCTTCCGATGTTGAAGTAGATATGCTGGAGTCCAGTGTTTATTCTTTCGGAAGTTGTTCATCGGAAGCTGATTAAAAACCAGTTATTTGGGAAGAGAAGTTTGGTCTTCTGAGTCATTTGACTTCTTCTAATGCAAAGGTTGTCTTCTGATGATGCCTAGATCAACTATTGTCTCCAGAGGGAAATAAGTTCAGTGGTGCATCTTTTTGCTTCAACACATGTTGTACATTTATATTTTGAATCAATGGAAAAATTTTGGAATGCAATCTAATTTAATCAAACGATGCATCAAATCGAAATTAACATTACCTAAACGACCATACCAAACATTAGATGACTCAATCAAATAAGCAGAAGGAAAAGCATTTTCATTCATGTTCTCAACCTTAGTTATTACATTGAGTAAAAATTCCATTTTATGCATAACCCTTACCAACAAACATTCCACACTTAAAAACAAATTTATCAGACTCAAAGACTAAAGGAAAACCATGTTTGTTAAGCAAACATCCTAACACGAGGCTCTTGTGTATGTCAGGAAAATAGAGCATGTTGCTCAAAGTGAGCTCCTTCCCCGAAGTCCACTTTAAGATCACACTACCTTCACCCTTGACATCGGTAGTTGTTGCATTCCCCATGTACAGCTTCGAGTTAACCACCATTTCTTTAAACGTATTAAAAAGGGTTTGATAAAGACACACATGGCATTTAAAAGGTTACCATCACGCCCATTAACAAGTGCGCATATTCATGGCTTAATTACTAACCAATTCATTAGAATTGAATTGGCATATGAAAAGTCTTCCATTTTCTTTTTCCTTTTTCTTTTCACACTTTATACAACACAATTCGAGCATCGGTATCTCATTCATCTTAGCTCAGTTTTGTTCCACGTCATAGAACAAACGTAATATACAATAATCGTATTCGTAACATATACGAATAATAATAATAAAACGTATTTATTATTAAAAATTCCAACAATAAATGCATGTCGGAAATTCGTGAGCTTACAACAGCTAATGTTCCCAACAAATCTTATGAACATCTCGCTATGTCAGTTAGAACCAAATGTGATTGCCAATAATATATTTTCTAAAAAATTTGTTCTATATTGGATTGAATTTTAACAAGCAATAACATATATGCTTTGTAGCATCGATTGTACACATTAGGACAATTAATAATGCTTTCAGACTTTGGAGAAATTATTGGCTCATTAACAAATAAACAGACATATAAAGACATAATCAAGTAAAATAAAAAACGCGAAGATAATATGTTTTGATATTTTCCTTTTGTTAATTTTCTAACGACAAAAACCCACCGTGAAAATTTTGATATTTTCCTTTTAAGTTGTAAATATGTTTGCCACTGCACTTACCCACATACTCTATATATTATGTTTCATGTCAGGCTACAAGTATTCTCTTCACAGATCCTGGTACACTTAGCTGCACCTGAATTAGTAGACAATTAGGACTCATAACTTTTCAACAATCCTTGGCCTGTTTTCAAAGTTAATTGGCACTCACAATCAGTCGAATCTGGTTTCATAATTGTTCTCTCTCATATTCTTATGTTTGTCTTACCATTGTATATAAACTCATTTATCAATATCAGTGGTTATTGCCACCGACAAGATCTCTTCATCAACTTTAGATAGAACTATATTTACACCCTCCATCACTACTATAATTTACACGCTAATGACACTTTAATTTACAAACCAACCCCTCTAATTTATGACTTTCCAAATTTTCTCCTATACAATATATAATATACGTTTTAACTTATTAAACCTTTTACTAATTTAATTTTTTATAATTTCTTTTGTTAATTTTCTTTTTTAAAAACAAATTTATTGTTGTGTCACACCCCAAAATTTCAACTAACGGAATCATACCGTTTGGGTTATAACCAAACAAATTATGAATTACATTATAAATTTAAGTCATACATTATAACTAAACAAATTTGTAGCAAATTCATGTAATGTTTTTCTACAGACTACAGTCAGAAAATATATAGTGTTATATTGTTCTAATAAAAGATCGTATGTTACGTTCCATTCTGCTACATCTGCATTATGATATTTACTCCAAATATAAAGTTGTGTCGGAATCAGATAATTTTCTATTAACTTAAGGTTTGATGAAATGGTTAGTGTTAACATGGACAATAGACACAACTTTATGGGCAATAACACAACCCAGACCAACCCATAACGGAAATTTTTTTTTGAGATCCTTAATTGCATATATTGTGAATAATCACACCAAATCATTGTGCAACCATGATTCCTGTGTAGGGCACCCAATGTTCCATGGGTGTGAATTTCACTCCATGAACTTATGATGTGATCAATTTCATTAAACAAATTGGGCGATATCCTTTCAAAAACCAACATGTCATTATCTTCGTTTGAATCCATCACATCTAAAAGTTTTCAAACATAACCCCTCTCTATTTCTTGAAATCTAAACCCACAACCATGGACCGAAACCCACAGTTATAGTCTCGTAGGACATCTTGTATATGTGTGTGCATGTAAAAGAAATTTGGAAAATAGGTTTTGAACCGACTAACATTCAAAAACTTTTGATTTCCCATAACTCGATCTACTTCGTTGCATGGTAGACTTTTAGAATAAGTCGAACTAGTTCGTTTGTTACTTTTCTTCAAGACCATACAAGGTTGTTTGTTACTTTTCTTCAAGAATAAGTCGAACTACTTCGTTGCATGTGACACTATTTGGAGTTCACACTTGACTTTGTGAGAGAACGAGGGCCAATGTTACTTTGTTGGAAGTTTTGTTTCTTTAGTTGAATTTTTAAACCTGTGTAGAGCCCACTACACGATGAAGACTGATAAAGTCAACGCGGAAGAGTCAACGTTCAGATTTTTGGTTAAATTTCGTGTACAGTATTTCGAGTACACGAATTGATCGTGTACTCGAACTTTTTGTATTTAGATTTCGTGTACTCCTAGGCCTAGTATAAATAGACGTATTTTGTACAGGTTTAGGTGGGAATCCCGAGGCAAACGTTCTCTAGACGTATTGAGGCGCTTGTACTCGAAGTTTTGCAATATTTATAAAGTTTGCATTTTTCTACCTGCTTTCGTGTTTTTAACTTGGATTCCGCACTTGTTAGAGATCATTGGTGATGTTTACAGAGATAAAGTTTGGATCTTGATCAGATTTCGGACCTACGAGTGGTATCAGAGCTTGAGTGCTCTTTTCATCATCAAGGTAACAACTTTCTGAAGCAAGTCTTATACTTTATCATTCTTCTCTACTTCATCTAGCTACTGTGTAAATTTGGGACTCCAAATCTTAAGAAATATTTTTATATAATTTTTCTTAAGTATTTTCGAGTTCAAAATTTTCGAGTTCAGCTATTTCGAGTATAGTTAGAGTGTTCGAAGTATAGGTACTGTTCGAGTACAAGAGGAGTTCGACTACAGGATTTCGAATACAGAGTCAGCTTCGAGTACACACAAGATTTTCAAGTACAGGAAGATTTTCGAGTACATGAATATTTTCGAGTACAGGAAGATTTTCGAGTACAAGAAGATTTTCGAGTACAAGGAGTTTCGAGTACTGATTTGTCTGTTTAACTTGGAGCAGTATCTAGAGGGAGCTACAGGGAATTCGTGTACTGGACTTAGAAAATTTCCTGATTCATCATGGCTTCAAAGAATCTGACAAATTTGTCCAACTTACTCAATCTGGACAATGAGATCGGCACCGGAACAAAGCCACCAAGGCTCATGTCAGGAGATAACTTTCAAGATTGGAAGTTCAGATTTCAGTCATTCATCAAGTATACCGATCCAAAGCTTTGGAGATCCATTGAAGAGGGTCCCTATGTGCCCTCATACCAGAGTGAGATTAATGGTCTTCTTGTTCCTAAGGATCCTGAATTGTATACTGACAATGACATACTTTTGATGGAAAAGGATGAAAAGGCCTATGCGTCAATCACTATGGCTCTATCGATTGATGTTGCTCATGGATTTAAGGAACACAAGACAGCAAAGGAACTCTGGAATGCCTTGGTTGAAAGATTTGAAGGAAATGAGGACATGCGAGAAAGTCGGAAAGATATGCTCAGGCAGAGGTTTAACATGTTTGATCATATCAAGGGAGAGTCTCTTGAAGCACAACTTAACAGATTCACACATCTGATGACTGAGATGACTAGTTCTGGAATTGAGATGACCAAGGGAGAAGTGAACAAGAAGCTGCTGAACTCATTACCTTACACATGGAATTCAAATTGTACAACAATCAAAAGGACCAAAGATATGTACAAGACTTCTTTGAGTGAGCTGATCTCAATCATCAACTCCTATGATATGGATGATAAGCAGAGAGCACTGAATCATGCCAGCTCAATGGGCATTGCACTTGTATCTGAAAACTCTGCCCTTCTGTCAGCAATCAATTTTCAATCATCAGGTATGCAGCACTATCAATCTTCTTCATCTCATGCAATTCCTTTTGAGACTGCATTCCTATCATCTGGACAAATCGGATCAGTGCCTAAGGTCAATCCAGAAAGTGAAGAGAATCTGCTGCTGTTTAAAGGATTCATGAACAGCTACAATGCTTTCATAGCAGGAGAACTGGCACCATCCAATCTCACTCAAGAAAATCTAGAGCAGATCAATCCAGCTGATGTTGAAGAAATGTATATCTCTTGGCATATGGCAATGGCAGTGTTTAGAGCAAAGAAGTTCATCAAACGTTATGGAAGAAACAACTTTGGAAACAATCCAGGAAAGAAGCTTGGTTTTGATAAGTCAAAGCTGTGATGTTACAACTGTGACCAACCGGGTCACTTTGCCAGAGAATGTAAGCAGCCAAAGGTGGCTAAAGAAGGAGAAAACAAGCCTGAAGATAAATCTGGGACTACAGCTGCGGGAGGAAGTGCTAGCACGTCAAAAGCATTGGTGACTCAGGAGACTGACTCCTATGATTGGAGTGATCAGGTGCAGGAACTGGAGCTGACTCTGAGTAATGCATTCATGGCCGAGGTGGACGACAAGCAGAAGGAGGTAACTGAAAATCTTTGCTCTACCTCATGCATAAATAAAGTATTTAAGTACAGGTCGCACAATGAATCATTAATCAAAGAATTAAACAAACTTAAATACTTTAACTCAGAATTTCTTAAAAATGAAGGAATTTTTAAAAGAAAACTTGAAGCCGAGGGTCGGGATGTGGCAAGGCTAAAGGAACTTTTAAGTGACAAAGAGTCCAACTATCGAGATGCTCGACGCAAAATCGATGAACTCACTTTAGAGTTGGACCAAGTCAAAACTCGGCTTTCTAAAACTTTAGTAAAATGTGAACAATTTGATTATTCAAGCAAAGTTTTAGAAAACATGGTAAGCATACAATTCAAGAAGGATAATAAGGGTCTTGGTTTTAAGGAGTGTGCACCACCCTTTAACCATAATTACTCTTGCATGCCAAGGATCAAAACATCTGTTGATGACTTGGAATTGGATTCTAGTCGTGCTTGCGATTTCCCCACCAAACCAGTTATGCTCACAGCTGACCCTGTTATGACTAATGATTCTAAGGTTTGTGCAGAAAAACTAAGTGTTGCAGGTTTAGAGGAGAAGAAGGTAGAAAGAAGTGCTGGGAGGAGCACATATTGTTTAACATTTACAAGACAATCATCTTTTGTTCCTAAAACTAATTTTGTTGGAAAATTCGATGAAATTGACATTAATCTTAATGATATGTTGAAACATTTTCAAAAAACGTTTTCTATAAAATCAACTTTTTCTCCTTTAACAACACAGACTGCACCGGCTCATTCCACAGTTACTAAAGAGGAAGGTTCACAGTTGAACCCTAACTGTGAACCTTATATTCCAACTGGGTTATTGGAACAAATTTCTTCAAACTCATCCTCTAGTCAAAGTAACTGTGATGTAAAGCCCTTTGACCTAATGGAATTTCAGCAAAAGGTCTGCTGTTATGCATGTGGCAAACCAGGCCACATTGCTAGACATTGTCTGCACCGACCTACCGAATTCTTCTATGGGAAAAATCAGAAGGTCATCCCTAAGGCTAAACCGGTTAACAAACATGTGGGGAACGTACCATTCTCCAAGCCTAAGACAACCTCTCAAAAGGGGACTAATACTCAGACTTCTTCCACTGCAAAAAGACAAAAGAAATCAAACAAAGCTCAATCTGATTTTCATAAGCAAACCCCAAGGATTTTCAAAACTAAGACAAAATCAGTTAACCAGGGCAGTGGAAGCGTGACAAAACATATTAAACACAATTCAGACAGACCCAAACCCAAACCCAAGGACAGAGTCTATTCTATTTATAAAGTGCCTAAATCTGTCATGGTTTGGGTACCGGTTTCTCATTAGTTGTATGTGTACTATGCAGGGACAGCCAAGCAAGCTTAAACATGTTTGGTATGTAGACAGTGGCTATTTCTGGAATATGACTGGGGATTTCTCTCAGTTGCATGAAGTTACACCATTCAATGGAGGCTATGTGTCATTTGCTGGAGACAAGGGAGGAAGGATAAGCATGAAAGGCACGGTCACAAATGGAACTCTTAGTTTTGAAGATGTGTACTATGTTGAAGAGCTCAATCACAGTCTTCTGAGTGTTTCTCAAATCTGTGACAAGAGTTTTTCCACACACTTCACAAACAAGGAGTGTCTTACTTTGAAACCTGGATTTGTAGTGCATGAGAAGTGGATTTTGATAAGAACTCCAAGGATAAACAATGCCTATATTATCAATATGAACTCGGATTCGTTCACAAAGAACACTTTCTTGTTCTTAAAGGCATCGGAGCATGACTGTCTGTTGTGGCATCGGAGACTGGGTCACGTAAATCTGAAGAATTTAAAAAGATTTGCCAAGGGAGATCACGTTATTGGCTTGCCCTCTGAGGACTTTTCCACCATTGAGAAGTGCATCGCTTGTGCCAAGGGGAAGCAACACAAGAGACCCCACAAGCCTAAATTGTTCAATTCTATCTCTTCAGCTCTTCAACTTCTTCATATGGATCTCTTTGGACCAGTCAACATAATGAGCATCAGGAAGAAGTCATATTGTCTTGTAGTGACAAATGATTATTCTAGATTCACTTGGGTGTTCTTTCTGGCCAAGAAGGATGAAACACCAGAGATTCTGAAGAAGTTCATTACCTTGATTGAAAATCAGAAGAATCTAAAGGTCAAGGTAATTAGAACTGATAATGGCACTGAATTTAGAAATCAGACTCTTATAGATTTCTGCGATGAAAAAGGTATTGCTAGGCAGTACAGTGCAGCCAGAACACCTCAGCAAAATGGAGTTGCTGAAAGAAGGAACAGAACGCTTATAGAAGCTGCACGAACAATGCTGTCAGAATCTAAACTGCCAATCTTTTTCTGGGCCGAAGCTGTTAACACTGCTTGTTATGTTCAGAATCGAGCACTTTTAAACAAGCGACATCAGAAGACTCCCTATGAGATTCTCTTCAATCAGAAACCCAAAGTTGGTCACTTCAAGTCATTTGGATGTCCCTGTACTTTTCTTCATACAGAGCCTAATCACAAGTTTGATGATAAGGCAGATGAGTGTTACTTTGTGGGATATTCGTCTGAAAAGGCAGCATACAGAGTTTATAACAAGAAAACTCGGATGATTGTGGAATCATACTACATTGATTGGCAAGAAATGAACTCTACTGATGCCGGTTCTGGTCCAAACTAGCTGTTTGAGTATGATTCCACTTTTAGGCCCTTCAGCACTCCATCCGAGAATGCAGGAGCATCTGAGCCAGCTGATGATTTTTACAAGGGTGATGACGTGGACTATAGGGTTGACTACGTTCCTTGTGATCCTAGTCTCTTGACAGTTGACCCTCCAGGTTTGTACAATCATGCCCCTCAGAACCAGACACTTTTCAGTCCGTTCAGCCTCTTCCTGAAACTGATCATATCTCATCCTCTTCCCACCAGACTTTTGATAATCCATTGTTCTCTGAGGAACATAGTGTGGATCACGAAGCAGAGGCAAGTGAAACTGCTCCTATTGACAATATCTCGTCTTCAAGGGAAGATCAAGTAAACAACATCAGCAACCTGCTAGACAATCTAACAGTGGAAGAAGTGCCGACACTTGGAGTAAACAAGAATCATCCAGTTGAAAATATTATTGGACCTCTCTCCAAAGGTGTTCTTACTCGAAGCAGATCCACTGCAGCTCAGAACATGTTGCATGAAGAGACAACTTCACGAACTCAATCAGGTCCAATTAATTCATGTTTATACTCTTGCTTTATTTCGCAGGTTGAGCCCAAGAATGTCAAAATGGCTTTAAAAGAGTCCAGCTGGGTTGAGGCAATGCAAGAAGAGCTAATGCAGTTTCAGAAACTTAAAGTTTGGAATCTGGTTCCTCTACCCAAAGGAAAACTGCCTATAGGAACCAGATGGGTTTTCAAAAACAAGAGAGATGATTCGGGTGTAATTATCAGAAATAAGGTCCGACTGGTTGTTCAAGGATTCTACCAATAGGAAGGGATAGATTATGAGGAAGTCTTTGCACCAGTTGCACGACTTGAAGCCATCCGAATTTTCTTGGCCTACGCCTCTTTCATGAACTTCACGGTATATCAGATGGATGTGAAGACAGATTTCTTGTACGGAAAAGTAATGGAAGAAATCTATTTGTGCCAACCCCCTGGCTTTGAAGACCCTCAGAATCCAGAGCATGTCTACAAGTTAGACAAAGCTCTTTATGGTCTTCATCAAGCACCGCGAGCTTGGTATGCTACACTCACTGATCACCTACTCGCAAATGGATATACCCGTGGAGCTATCGATCAGACTTTGTTTGTTCGCAAGGATAAGGATGATTTAATTCTCGTCCAAATCTATGTTGATGACATTATCTTTGGCTCCACAAGCTCAGCGTTGTGCAAGGAATTTGAAGGAGTGATGAAGAAGAAGTTTGAGATGAGCGCAATGGGTGAAATGACTTTCTTTATAGGTTTGCAGGTGAAGCAAGATTCAAAAGGTGTGCTGATTCACAAAGGAAAATATGTCACAGATATTTTGACCAAGTTCAAAATGATGGAATCAAAGCCGGCTTCCACTCCCATGGCTGCTCGTCCTATCTTAACTTCGGATTTGGATGGTGAAGATGTTGATCAACACCTCTATCGCTCAATGATTGGTTCCCTGATGTATCTGACTGCTAGCCGTCCAGATATCATGTTCTCAGTCTGTCAGTGTGCCAGATATCAGGCGAATCCGAAGGCATCTCACCTTATAGCTGTCAAGAGAGTCTTTCGGTACCTGGTCGGGAAACCTAAACTCGGTCTTTGGTACCCAAAGAACTCTGAGTTTTGATTATTTGCATACTCAGACAGTGACTTTGGTGGATGTAACCTGGACAGGAAGTCAACCACTGGTGGGTGTCAGTATCTCGGAGATCGCCTTGTCTCGTGGCAATGCAAGAAACAAACAACCGTATCCACATGTACTGCGGAAGCCGAATATGTTGTTGCTCTCAGGTTATCTGGATGCAACAACAACTCCTCGATTACGGTTTGAACTTTCTTGACTCTCCTATTTATTGTGACAATGAAGCAGCCTTACAGATCGTCAAGAATCCTTTACAACATTCCAAAACTAAGCATATTGACAACCGGATTCATTTCATCCGTGACTGTTTCGAACGAAAACTCATTCATCTTGAAAAAGTCCATACAGATGACAATCTGGCAGACCTTTTCACAAAACCGTTCGATACAGCACGGTTTCATCACTTGCTTGCCTCTGTCAAACTAATCATCTTCAATTAAAAGCATTTTTGTAAATACATTAAAATTTGTGCCTTAATATGTTCACAAATTTAGGGGGAGAAAATTTAGAAAACAACAAAAAGATTTTTCGTTCTTTGAGTCAAAATTTACAAAACAACAAAAAGATTTTCGGTCTTTGAATCAGTCTAAGATGATCTATAAGTTTAGGGGGAGTTGAGTCTTGAAACCCTAAGAAAAGGAGATTCTGCTTCTTAATTATTCAAAGAAAACTACAAAAATATTTTTTAGCTTTTCAAAACTTAAGAAATATATAAAAAGAATTTATCTGAACAAGCAAAGAGAATCGATCAAATTGGGAAGTGAAATAATCTCTAAGGATAAAAATTTCACTATCTTAATATGATTTCAAAAGCAATAACAACCTTGAATATTTATTAAACACTAAGAAGTTGAAATAAGTTTTTCTAAACTTAAATAATCAGACTTGATCAAAATTAAAATACGTTTAAATAGATAAATAAGTGTGAAATTGTGATCATTAGATAACTAGAATTGTGTGACAACTATTTGACTTCTTGATTAAATCCTTGAATCAAAACGAGATTATGTTTCTATAAACTTGAAATTGTGTTTGAAAAACTCGGGTATTTCCTATGTTTTGTGCAAATAAAGAGCGGGAAATACCTACTGAAGCATTCTATGTTTTGCGTAAGCGAAGACCTGAATGTGTGACGTTAAGGCCAATGTGTTTGCAGATCAGTAAATAAAAGATGCCAATGAGCAAAAGATGATAGAACCCCTTCTTGTTCTTGATTCTAATATAATGGATCTGTTTTTTTTCTTTTCTCGTCTCAAAACTCTGTCAAAATAATTTTAAGTTCGTTGAAACACAATCAAAGATTGAAACAAAGAATTTAACAAGACTGATAGGTTACATATTAATCTAGTCTTACAATCTAATTGTTCACAAATTTCCCATAAGATATTTTTAGAAAAACTTGATCATATAACTGATTTTTAAGAGATGGAATAACGAGTGGAAATCATTGGTGGGAAATAGCTATTTAAAGGTTGTGCTTCGTTAAGAAATTAACTAAGCAAGTAAAATTTTGATAACAGATTTGATCCCATAAATTTGACTCGACTAAACTAAAACTTGTTCAAAATTTATTTTATTTTATTTTTTATTTTTTATTTATTTATTTATTTATTTTATTTTATTTTATTTTAGAAAAGTTAGAAATAATAAAATAAAATTAAGGGTGAGTGTGTATTCGAAATAGAGTACACGAAATTCGTGTGCTCGAAAATGTCCTATAAATAGCCGAACCATATTTAATTTCGAGTACCAGAATTTCGTATACTCAAAATCATACTTCGAGTATAGATTGTTCATCTCTTAGGCGATCTCTGATTCTAGACACGATTTCAAAATTTTGCTCCGGCTATCATATAGATCATCTTTAGGCGATCTTAGGTATAGAATTTTATCAAATTTTGACCGTGTATTAGAAAGTTATGATCGAAAATGATTTTCGAATACGCAACTTTCGAGTATAGGAGGTTTTTGGTCAAATTGACCAAGAAATACTTGTAATTGGAAGGCAATCTGTAAATATGTTGATCGCCACTCAATTTCGAGTATATTGAACCTCATTAGAAATTCTAAGGAGCCAAAATGTCAAACTTTTCAAAGAATTTTGAGTACACGAAAATACAAACTTTCGAGTACACTAACAACTTCGTGTACACTCACACTTCATGTACAACCTATATTTCGTGTACAAGTTCTACTTCGTGTACACACCACATTTCGTGTACAGAAAGTATTTTCGTGTACATATTGGTCTTCGTGTACACAAGACTTAAACATTTTTTTTCTAACTTTCGTGAGCAGAAAGGTCTTCGTGTACAACAGTTTTTTCGAGTACATGCATTCAATACTTAGAAAATTTTACAACTCATTCGTGTACAACTGTTGTCTCGTGTACACTTCATGTTTATATAACTTAATCAGTTTTCTGTTTCAGATGGCTGAATTACGGTTCGTACATGATCACAACATGACCGCGTTTGTTGGGGAGCCTCCGGCAAAGCATTCTGAGTTCAAGAGTCTGGTCGAAGGTTTGATCCTCTCACCAGTCAACTACACCATTATGGAGCATCCTTTGATAGTGACCTCATTTATTCGAGATTTCTGGAGCACGATAGAAGAAAGTACAGATGCTGAGGGAAATGTTAGTATTGTCGGAAGAATTCAGGGTCACCCTATCACCATCACCTAACAGATTATACGGGAATGTCTACAATTTGGAGACAAGGAGACAGATCCAGTCGAATTTGATCAAGATCTGGTGAAAAGAATTGTATATCAGATGGGTCATGAAGGTGCATATCCTCCGACTGAGAAGAAGCTGCTGCATCCTTACTGGAGATATTTGGCACATGTGGTCACTTAGTGTCTCTCAGGAAGAAAAAGGGGATACGATGTCCTGAACCAGACTCTCAGTTCGTGTCTAGTGGCTCTAGCTCTCGGTATTGACTTCAACTTCTCCAGGATGGTTTTCCTTGACATGCATGCCAACATCAAAGGAAAGAGAAAAGAAAGATTTTTGGCTTTTCCTCGTTTTGTACAGATCATCATTGACAAAAGGCATCCGAACTTGGAACGTACATTCGGCTCGCTGGAAATCAAGAGAATACGTGATGACATCTTTGGTTATTTGAAGATGAACAAGCGCGGAAAGAAGCAATATATTGGTCAAAGGCCTCTGATTAAGTTTGGACGTTTTGTAGGAGATGAGAATGTTGTGAAGGATCAAGGCACTCCTGTTGCCTTTGTGGCCGAGGAACATGATGACCAAGCTATAGGATCAAGAGTGGATAAAGCTGTAGAAGATACTACTCATGAGTCTTCCTCATCATCAAGTGAAGATTTTGTTCCTGAGAAGCCACCTCCTACCAGGCAAGAAAGAGAGGAGGCACAGGATGTAGACTATACTCCTACTCCTGAGTCGTCGCCTAAGAGGAAAAGGCTAAAGACAATGGCCAAGAGAACCAGAGATCCCCGACTACAGCAGAAGTTCTCAGGCTTATCCTTCTCATCAGTTGCTTCCATTATATCACAGGCACCGGCTTCACCACCTCCATCTACACAACCCAAGCCACCTACAACGACCAAGACACTCTCACCACCTCCTACACTTACACAACCACCTTCACCACCTCCCGTTACAAAACCACTTTCACCTCCACCTGTTACTCAACCACTTTCACCACCTCCCGTTACAAAACCACTTTCACCTCCACCTGTTACTCAACAACCTCCACCACCTCCACCTTCTCAACCCATAAAATCAAAGCAACCTAAACCTATAGCCAAACCATCAAAACCCAAACTGGTTATCCGAATTCTCTCCACTCGTCCATCCGCCACTATCCCGCCACACACGAAAACTCAATCACCTCCACCACATTCCAGCAGTGACAAAGGAAAATCTCCTTTGCACTCTGATTCTCCATATGAGTCGAGACATGTGCCTGTTGATCTCATAGGTTTGCAGGAGCGAGTATTTCAGCTTGAGAATGATTCCAAGCGTAAAGAGGAGCTTATTCTAAACCTGTAGGAGGGAAAGATAAGGATTTGTGGCCAACTGAATAAATGTCGTGGGAAGATAAAAGCTCATGAAAGGTTTATTAGATTTCTTTTGATGGAGAATCACGAGATGAGCAAAGAGATCAAAAGGCTCAAAGGAGAAGAAGTCCCAGTTTCAGATGAAGATGTTCAAGATGATGGAGAAGACAGTGATGACAGTGATGATAGTGATGATGATGACGGTGATGACCGAAAGGAGAAAAAGGATGACAAGGAGGATAATGGGGAAAGCAAAAAGGATGACAAGGAGGATGATGGGGAAAGCAAAAAGGATGATAAGGAGGATGACGAGCAAAACAAGAAAGATGATAAAGATGACACAGACGAGAAAGACGACAAAGATGAAGATAAGGATGAGCACGATAAAGAAAAGGATCAAGGACCTCTTAATGACAATGATCAGGGAGGAGACTCTGGAAACCCATCCTCATCTGGAAAGCCATCTGGTCTATACGATGATCTATTTGGAGACATTCCAGATGACATCCTGTTCGGTGACTGCGTTCAACCAAATGAGACTTCAGGAGCTGGTCTTGACAGCATATTTGATGACTTCCCTGACGACTTTGACTTTGAGTCATCTAGTGAGAAGTCAAAGGAAGGTGCCGAATCCTCTGCAGGGGCATCTGTAGAGGAAGAACCAGAAAATATCATACTTGGCAACGTCTCTTCAGATCCCTATAACGATTATTTGTATGCCCACAAATATATTGATGCTCTGGGACAGGAGATCACCTCTCTTAATGAAGTGATTGTGAACTGGTTCGATAAGAAGAAAGATTGGACGCCATCTCCTCCTGTATTTAAAGCTGATTGGTTCAAAGAGATGAACGATATACATCCAGAGCATACATTCATATATGATGACAGAAACCTGTTCACTGTTTGTAACGACAGGTCCAACGTCTGCTGCTGGTTGTATGACAAAGAGAGGGACATTTATCTGGTGAAGAGAATGAATGGCAAGGTTGAGTATTACAAGAAGCCAAGAGACTTTTGCACCATGCCGAAGGTCGACATACGAAGCATTGACAAAGCTATGTTCTTCAACCCTTCGAAGGACTCACAGGCTTACTTATTTGCCAAATTCATCAAGGATCAGTGTGAGAAAGATTTTCCTGTGATGCGTACGGCTAAAGGAAGACGTTTTGTTTCTACGTGCATCATTGATCCTAAGACGCAAAAGCCTTGGATAACTACAAGTATCCTCCTCCTCACGTTGAGATTGTTGTTCCACTATCTGCCAAAGTTCCAGATAACTCTTTGGCCAACTTTTAGTCATGGTATTATGATGATCTTAACCTTGCAGTAGTCATCATCAAAGATAAAGACAATGTTGAAGACATCGACATTATTCTTGACCCTATGGATTGTGACAGTTGCGTACGAAGAATTCGGCAGTAATGATGTGAGCACATTTGGTCGTGCTTGAAATCCACGAGGATTTAGTAACTTTTGTTATTGGGGATTGATAGTATGTGAAAAATGATGAACGTGGGCGAAAACCGTGCGCAAAACGGAGTTCGTATGCTCCCGGAATCGCGAAACGAAGTTTAAATCAAATATTGGAAGAAAAACACGCTAGGCGCATAGCCTAACTCCCAACCTTCCAGAGCCAGGCTATGCGCCCAGGCACTATGTCGGCTAAAACTCTATTAAACGATCAGATTGCGTAGAAACTTGAAACAAACGCCATTTCTCGACCTCCAGACGCCATTTCTTCATATTTTCACCTTCAATCTTCATTTTAAAGCTCCTCAAACATCTGGATCATCCCACGGATCATATATACAAGTCCTGATCGTTGTTTTACCCGCAGGAATTCGTCAGAACAGGTAACGGTTCGTTTTAACCTTCTAGTTTGATTTTGATTGATTAGATCTTGATTTTGAACGTAATGAGATAGTTAGGATTGTTGATTATTGCCTAGATGATGGCTAGGATTGATTATAAACGAAGAACACGAAGTTCTAACGGTTAAATCCTTGTTTTGATCCGTTGTGATGCCCGGTTTGCATGAAATCATACCTATGATTATAATGGTGTAAACCATTTGATTATGACAATGTAGGTGATTAGTTTGATTAATCTTTGAAATGCAAAGGTTAAATCCAAGTGTTTCAAACTAATCATAGTCATTAACATACTCATTGGAATGATTATCTGATGTTTGTGATAACAGTCAGATTAGTATGTTAAATCTGGTTATTTCACCTATTCTGATGCTACATTGTGATATTTCATGATATTTGGGTAATCAATAACAAGGATTAATCATTTCTAAGCCATTAAATCATCTAAAAATTGTCTTAGTATTATAATCAACAATATTAACTATTTGATTAATCCGAGATTATTTAGATTAATCAAGAGAGTCATCAACTTTGTATTAGGAATCTAATGCAATGTAGGTTCCTACATTATCATACATTGTATGATATAATATTAAATTAATTAATTATATAATTAATATCGAGTTGATGATTTATTAAGCAATGTCTTTGACATTGAACGTTCAGAAAGATCTAATCAGTAAACTAGAACATAAATAACTTATTAAATATAATTAAATGCAGAATCATCTCTTTGTTGTTAGATTTGAGAGATTTTGCTACCTTATATCATCAGGTGAGTTTCGTACCACCCCTGTTCTTTTAATGTTGTATAAACATCGGGGTATAACTGCTAAACTTTTCTTGATCATATGATATGTGTCACTGTTATCTGCGTGATTTCATGTGATTAACTGAATTTGTGGATTTCATGGGATTGTTGCCGTTAGTATCTCTATCATGATATCAAAGTCCTCATTCTTGAACTGTATCTAGTGAACCCATGTGTGGCCGAGCAGAAAACATTGATAGTACTATCGGTTGACACCCCATTCACTGGGAGGATTGCATCTCCCCTGGTGTGAATGTTTGTTATCTGTTTCCTGAACTTCTTAATGGTGTGATAGACATTAAGATAATGAGGCAATAAGATATGTACCGACGGGTAATATCGAGAACTGAACATATCGTCCGAAAGGAACTAGATACGGGTCCCATGGTTATCCGGAACTGTGAACATGTATTTGAATTTAACTGTCATATCATATGATTTAACTAAACTGTATGAACTCACCAGCTTTGTGCTGATGTTTTCGAAACTAAAACTTTTGCAGGCAATCAAGGACAACGGTGAGGATGCACTCACAGCACTAGCAACAACTGTAATTAAATAAATTGTAATATGTATAAACTGTAATAATATTTGTAACCACGAACCTTGTAATGTAAGTTTTACTTTTCGTAATCTGTGTCCTATGATGATACCGGATCAAGTAAGTCACCCCTCATGCTCTGAGACATCACCATTATGCTTCCGCTACCCTTTTGATGACATCATTCTCAGGTGACGAGAGGTGGGGGTGTGACAGGGTGGTATCAGAGCCACAGGTTATAGAGAACTAGGTGGACATAGGGGCCTAGACTATAACCATAGGCTCGTATAATGACACAGAGAGCACCGAACATTAATATCGAACAAAACTTGTGTTGAATTAAGCCAGGGTAATCAGGTGGTACAAATTTCAATTATGAGTGGCCAGCGTAACTGAAATTTGCAACACGTGTGCATTCTAGTTTAAGTCAATCCAAGCTGAACTATAACAATTCTAAAGACTAATAGTTGCTTTGAGATAGGAAGAGATATCATATCATGTTTGTATTGAATATTATTATTCAATGTTTATTTCATGATACTGATCTAGAACTTTGTTTATTCAGCAATGGCGAACCCGGGAGAAAACTATATTTACCAGAGATTCCCTAACATCATCCTTGACGACACACCCAGTGACAGCTCGGGATCGAGCTCGGGTGCAGTACCATCTCATGCGTCTTCTATATCATCTCAGGTGGGACCACAGCTACCAGCTACACCACCCGGATCTCCTTTTGTACCACCACTACCGCCCGGATCTCCGTTCATACCACCACCACCACCGGGATCCCCACCGGTGCACAGTCCACCCCACTCACCGCTGGCCGACGCTTCGGCCATGAGGAGGCAGAGCTCCTCACCACACAGAGCCCCGGCATGGGACGGGCTCAGGCGTATGCGGGGCCAGGCCCGCAAAACCACGGGGCTACCTCCACGACGCCCTATGGCTCCACGGGACGAGCCAGCACCAGTATACGAGGTGGGAGAATCCTCCCACCAGGCTGAGCTTCGGGCTCAGGTACAGCAGGTCTCTCAGGACCTGCTGGGCCTCCGACAGGATCTGCAGCAGCACCATGCCACGATGGAGGACACCCGTAACACGGTGTTGGAGATTTTCACGTCTCACCTGGCTCTTATGGAGCAGGTGACTACTCAGGGTGCGGACACCCTAGCCTGGAGGGCGACCATTGAGGATCGCCTTCGGAGGACCTGGTGGAGGGAGATGATTGCTGCATGTAAGCAGCGGGTGGCAGCCTTTGGGGAAAGGCTGCAGGGACTGATCTGGATGCTCGGTACGCTGAGCACCGAGGCTAGACTTATCTGGTTAGCTATAATACTTGCTACTATAGCTATAGTGCTAGCCTGTTTACCGTATTTCTTACGGTAAGTCAGATCAGTTGACCCACATTTTTGGGATTTTCATTGTACATCTCATAGACGGATAGGTTGTTTGTATGGATATATTATGAGGGCACTCTTTGTATCATAAACTTTATGGTTCTATAATAACAGTGTTGTTTTAATCAAACGTTTGTTTCTGTATATCTGTTGTATGTTATGTGAACACTATATCTATATCAGTATGAGAACGTATCTATGAACATATCAGTATGAGAACGTATCTATGAACATATCAGTATGAGAACGTATCTATGAACATATCAGTATGAGAACGTATCTAACTGAAAACATATTGCGCTGATATACAGTACGAGAGCCATACTGTATGCGAATATGTCGAACTAAAAATATATATATTGTGCGAAAATACAGTACGAGAGCAATACTGTATGCAAATATATCTAACTGAAAATATATTGCGCTGATATACAGTACGAGAGCCATACTGTATGCGAATATATTAACTAAAGTACAGTACGAGAGCCATACTGTACGAGAACATATCTGAACGAGAACGTATCTGTAATGTGAACGAGAACATATCTAATGAGAACATATCTGTAACTAAAGTACAGTACGAGAGCCATACTGTACGAGAACACATGAACATATCTGTTGTTGTGTGAGAACATATCTAGTACATGAACTGAGAACATATCAGAGGACTTGTGTGAGAACATATCCTAGTCCTGTATGAACATATCTCTAAAAACATGTATTGCGAGGCAATGAGTTGGGTTATACTCTACACATGTTTTGAAATAACAGGACTAAGTATAACTACGAATATCTGAATGACTAGTGTGAACTGAGAACGTATCTGGATCTTTTCAATATAGTT
Organism: Mikania micrantha; assembly: GCA_009363875.1. Classification (NCBI taxonomy): domain Eukaryota; kingdom Viridiplantae; phylum Streptophyta; class Magnoliopsida; order Asterales; family Asteraceae; genus Mikania; species Mikania micrantha. The sequence continues at coordinate 16,425 of SZYD01001728.1, read as the reverse complement.
ATACTTGAATACTTGAATGATCACATTTCAACATGAAATTGTCAGCATGTCTGAACATGGTTGAGTTATGTGATTAAAAAGGGTTATATCTTTAATATTCTTGAACTGACCTGAGTTTGTCTGCATGTGAGCAGAACTATGGCTCCGAAAAGAGGTTGTCCAGCTAAGAAAGCTACCGAGAATATTACTCCCCCTGAACCGAATCCAGTTCCACCACCTGTTTCTGAAACAAATACCGTTCCTCTGGTGAACCAGGACCCAAACCCGACACCAATGGCAGCTCCTAGTGGGTCGGTATTGAATGAAGCAGCTATAGCCCGAATCGTAAAGGAACAGTTATCGGCTGCTGGCATTGTAATACCACCACAGCCACATGTCACTTCTGGGTCTGGTCATGTGGAACATAATGCCACAGGTGGACACGTTGAAACTGTTCATACCACAGGCACAACTACTATTGCTCCTGATCCACCACGACAGGGATGTACGTATAAATACTTTGCTTCCTGTAACCCACCTACTTTCACAGGTAGGGAAGGAGCGGCTGGACTCCTTAGGTGGATCGAGGAGATGGAAACAAAACTGAAAATCAGCCAGTGTCTGGAGGAGCATAAGGTGTCTTATGCTGCCTGTTCTTTGAAAGAATCAGCTCTTACCTGGTGGAATACCCAGGCTAAAACTTTGGGTTCTGTTACAGTTGATTCTATGGGCTGGAATGAATTCAAAACTCTGATTATGTCAGAGTACTGCCCAATCACTGAAATCCAAAAACTTCAGGAGGAATTCTGGAGTCACTCAATGGTCGGTGCTGATTGTTTAGCCTACACCGATCGTTTTCATGAACTTACTTGCCTACTTCCCAATATGTTTCCAACTGAGGCAGCATTGATTGAGAAGTATATCAAAGGGTTGGTTCCCCAGATTCGGGGAAATGTAACTGCTGCTGAACCCACAACCCTCAAAAGAACCATTCTGTTGACCACCAAGCTTACCGATGAGGCGGTAAGAAGTGGTACATTGATCTCAAAATCTCAGACGGCCGTGGGCCGTAGTGAAGCTGGTACCTCGAACGTTTCTAAAGGTACCAAACGTAAATGGTTTGGCAAGTCCAAGACCAAAGCTCCAGCTGAAACCAGTCAGAACAAACCAACCGTGAAAAACTATGGAGCGGCGGTACCGGAGAGGAAAGTTTACACTGGGCCGGCGCCCAAATGTGATAGGTGTCCCTACCATCACACAGGACCATGTCCTGTTTGTGCAAAATGTAATCGGGTAGGACACTATGCTAAACACTGCAACTTTCCTGCTCGTCAACCAAACCAAGCTCCACGACCCACTGCTCAAACAAACCGGTCATGTTACACTTGTGGAAGCCCTGATCACCTCATGCGCAATTGTCCAACCAATAACACCAATCCAGGGAATCAAGCTAGGGGCAGAGCTTTTCAGATTGGTGCAGCCGAGGCAAGACATGATGCAAACATTGTCACTGGTACGTTCCTTCTCAATAATCTTTATGCATCAGTTTTATTTGACACAGGAGCAGATAAGAGTTTTATTTCTCCTGAATTTGCATCATTACTTTCATTGCCTACGGTAGAACTAGAAACTCCTTATGTCATTGAACTTGCAAACGGCAAGATGATCAAAACTAGCAGTGTTATTCAAGGATGTTCCTTGAATCTGAATGATCACCTTTTCTGTATCGACTTACTTCCTATTGAGCTTGGTAGCTTTGATGTCGTGGTAGGCATGAATTGGCTTTCTGATAACCAAGCGGAAGTTGTATGTCAAACTAAGGTGATCCGTATTCCATTACCTAACGGTAATACACTGGTAGTTCAAGGAGAACGAGCCGGTAGAAAACTTGGTCTCATATCTTGTATGCGGGCTCAGAAATTTTTAAGGAAAGGCTGTTATGCTTTCCTGGCACATGTGACCGAGCACAATTCTTCACCTACACGTATCACTGATATCCCAGTAGTCAAAGATTTTCCTGAAGTTTTTCCTGAAGATATATCAGGATTACCCCCAACAAGACAGGTTGAATTTCGTATTGACTTGATTCCTGGCGCTGCACCTGTTGCTAAAGCCCCGTATCGGCTTGCGCCATCTGAAATGCAAGAACTTTCAGGTCAATTACAGGAACTTCTTGATAAAGGTTTCATTCGACCCAGTTTTTCACCCTGGGGAGCACCAATTCTTTTTGTGAAAAAGAAAGATGGATCATTCAGGATGTGTATCGACTACAGGGAACTCAATAAACTGACAATCAAGAACCGTTATCCATTACCTCGTATTTATGATCTGTTTGATCAATTGCAAGGTGCTACATATTTCTCAAAAATTGATTTGAGGTCCGGATATCATCAGTTGCGAATCCATGACAATGATGTTCCAAAAACTGCTTTCCGAACCCGGTACGGACATTACGAGTTTTTAGTAATGCCGTTTGGTTTAACCAATGCACCTGCAGTTTTTATGGATCTGATGAACCGAGTATGTAGACCTTATCTGGATAAGTTTGTGATTGTATTTATTGATGATATTCTCATTTATTCCCGGAACCAGCAGGAACATGCCCAACATCTGAAACTCATCTTAGAACTTCTAGCACGTGAACAACTATATGCCAAATTTTCCAAGTGTGAATTTTGGTTACGAGAAGTTCAGTTTCTGGGGCATGTTGTGAATGAGAATGGTATTCAAGTGGATCCCAGTAAGATCAAAGTGGTAGAACAATGGGAGACACCCCGAACCCCGACTGAAATACGTCAATTCTTGGGGTTGGCAGGTTATTATCGTCGATTTATCAAGAACTTTTCAAAAATCGCTCTGCCACTTACCACTTTGACTCAGAAGAACCAACCGTTTATATGGGGTTCCCAACAGGAGGAGGCTTTCCAACTGTTGAAACATAAACTCTGCAATGCACCTATCTTAGCACTACCGGAAGGTACAGATAACTTCACGGTTTATTGTGATGCTTCCCGTCAGGGACTTGGGTGTGTTTTAATGCAGAACGATAAGGTGATCGCTTACGCTTCTCGGCAGTTGAAAGTACACGAGAAGAACTATACCACTCACGATCTAGAACTTGGTGCAGTTGTGTTTGCACTCAAGATTTGGAGACATTATCTGTACGGAACCAAGTGTATTGTGTACACGGATCACAAAAGTCTCCAACATATTCTAGATCAGAAAATGTTGAACATGCGACAAAGGCGATGGGTTGAACTCTTGAACGATTATGATTGTGAAATCCGTTATCACCCAGGCAAGGCAAATGTTGTGGCCGATGCCTTGAGTCGCAAGGAACGGATCAAACCCCTACGTGTGAGAGCGTTAGGTTTGACTATCCAAACCAGTCTAATTCCTCAGATTAGAAATGCTCAGCAACAAGCTTTACAAACAACGAATTATCCAGCTGAGAACCTAAGAGGATTAGACAAATTACTCGAAACTAAAGCTGATGGAGTTTTGTATTTCAAGAACAGAATCTGGATTCCTCTGTTCGGTAACTCTCGAACAACCATCTTGGATGAGGCGCACAAATCCAGGTATTCTATTCATCCAGGTGCCGATAAAATGTATAAAGATCTTAGAGATTTTTACTGGTGGCCTGGGATGAAGAGAAACGTATTAGAATACGTGGACCGATGTTTAACGTGTCTTAAAGTGAAGGCTGAACATCAACGACCTTCTGGGTTACTCCAACAACCTGAGATTCCCATGTGGAAATGGGATCAGATCTCTATGGATTTCATTACAAAACTACCCAGAACGTCACGTAACCATGACTCGATATGGGTTATCGTTGATCGCCTTACTAAATTTGCGCATTTCTTACCCATCCGAGAAGATTACTCTATGGATCGACTGGCTAAGCTCTATGTTAATGAGATTGTATCTCGACATGGAGTACCGATCTCTATCATTTCTGACAGAGATAGTCGATTTATGTCACGATTTTGGCAAACTCTTCAGAATGCTCTGGGCACGCAAATCAATATGAGCACATCCTATCATCCACAAACGGATGGGCAAACGGAGCGAACAAATCAGACGTTAGAAGACATGCTCAGAAGCTGTGTGATTGATTTTGGAGGTAGCTGGGATATTCATCTTCCACTTGTGGAATTCTCGTACAATAACAGCTACCATACCAGCATACAATGCGCTCCATTCGAGGCACTGTATGGGCGCAAGTGCAGATCTCCTATTTGCTGGTCGGAAATAGGAGAAAATCAAATCATTGGCCCAGAATTCATCCAAGAAACCACTGACAAGATCGCACTGATTCAAGAACGAATTAAAGCTGCTCGCGATCGTCAAAAGAGTTATGCTGATAACCGTCGTAGACCACTAGAATTCCAAGTTGGTGATCGTGTAATGTTGAAAGTATCACCCTGGAAGGGCATTTTCAGATTTGGTAAACGAGGTAAACTCTCACCGAGGTTTGTAGGGCCATTTAAAATTCTTGAACGAATTGGATCTGTAGCCTACAGACTCGAATTACCTCTTGAACTCAGTAACATTCATGACGTTTTTCACGTATCAAATCTGAAAAAGTGTTTAAACGATGAATCTTTGATCGTACCTCTCGAAGAACTTCAGATCGATGATAAACTTCAATTTACCGAAGAACCGGTAGAAGTAATGGATCGAGAAACGAAAGTACTAAAACGTAGCCGCATACCGATTGTTAAAGTGCGGTGGAACTCGCAGCGAGGACCCGAATATACGTGGGAACGTGAAGATCAAATGAAAGCAAAGTACCCACATCTATTCTTCTAAACAATTGTCTTAATGTAAGTCTTCATTAAATTTCGGGACGAAATTTCTCTAACAGGAGGAGACTGTGACAGTTGCGTACGAAGAATTCGGCAGTAATGATGTGAGCACATTTGGTCGTGCTTGAAATCCACGAGGATTTAGTAACTTTTGTTATTGGGGATTGATAGTATGTGAAAAATGATGAACGTGGGCGAAAACCGTGCGCAAAACGGAGTTCGTATGCTCCCGGAATCGCGAAACGAAGTTTAAATCAAATATTGGAAGAAAAACACGCTAGGCGCATAGCCTAACTCCCAACCCTCCAGAGCCAGGCTATGCGCCCAGGTACTATGTCGGCTAAAACTCTATTAAACGATCAGATTGCGTAGAAACTTGAAACAAACGCCATTTCTCGACCTCCAGACGCCATTTCTTCATATTTTCACCTTCAATCTTCATTTTAAAGCTCCTCAAACATCTGGATCATCCCACGGATCATATATACAAGTCCTGATCGTTGTTTTACCCGCAGGAATTCGTCAGAACAGGTAACGGTTCGTTTTAACCTTCTAGTTTGATTTTGATTGATTAGATCTTGATTTTGAACGTAATGAGATAGTTAGGATTGTTGATTATTGCCTAGATGATGGCTAGGATTGATTATAAACGAAGAACACGAAGTTCTAACGGTTAAATCCTTGTTTTGATCCGTTGTGATGCCCGGTTTGCATGAAATCATACCTATGATTATAATGGTGTAAACCATTTGATTATGACAATGTAGGTGATTAGTTTGATTAATCTTTGAAATGCAAAGGTTAAATCCAAGTGTTTCAAACTAATCATAGTCATTAACATACTCATTGGAATGATTATCTGATGTTTGTGATAACAGTCAGATTAGTATGTTAAATCTGGTTATTTCACCTATTCTGATGCTACATTGTGATATTTCATGATATTTGGGTAATCAATAACAAGGATTAATCATTTCTAAGCCATTAAATCATCTAAAAATTGTCTTAGTATTATAATCAACAATATTAACTATTTGATTAATCCGAGATTATTTAGATTAATCAAGAGAGTCATCAACTTTGTATTAGGAATCTAATGCAATGTAGGTTCCTACATTATCATACATTGTATGATATAATATTAAATTAATTAATTATATAATTAATATCGAGTTGATGATTTATTAAGCAATGTCTTTGACATTGAACGTTCAGAAAGATCTAATCAGTAAACTAGAACATAAATAACTTATTAAATATAATTAAATGCAGAATCATCTCTTTGTTGTTAGATTTGAGAGATTTTGCTACCTTATATCATCAGGTGAGTTTCGTACCACCCCTGTTCTTTTAATGTTGTATAAACATCGGGGTATAACTGCTAAACTTTTCTTGATCATATGATATGTGTCACTGTTATCTGCGTGATTTCATGTGATTAACTGAATTTGTGGATTTCATGGGATTGTTGCCGTTAGTATCTCTATCATGATATCAAAGTCCTCATTCTTGAACTGTATCTAGTGAACCCATGTGTGGCCGAGCAGAAAACATTGATAGTACTATCGGTTGACACCCCATTCACTGGGAGGATTGCATCTCCCCTGGTGTGAATGTTTGTTATCTGTTTCCTGAACTTCTTAATGGTGTGATAGACATTAAGATAATGAGGCAATAAGATATGTACCGACGGGTAATATCGAGAACTGAACATATCGTTCGAAAGGAACTAGATACGGGTCCCATGGTTATCCGGAACTGTGAACATGTATTTGAATTTAACTGTCATATCATATGATTTAACTAAACTGTATGAACTCACCAGCTTTGTGCTGATGTTTTCGAAACTAAAACTTTTGCAGGCAATCAAGGACAACGGTGAGGATGCACTCACAGCACTAGCAACAACTGTAATTAAATAAATTGTAATATGTATAAACTGTAATAATATTTGTAACCACGAACCTTGTAATGTAAGTTTTACTTTTCGTAATCTGTGTGCTATGATGATACCGGATCAAGTAAGTCACCCCTCATGCTCTGAGACATCACCATTATGCTTCCGCTACCCTTTTGATGACATCATTCTCAGGTGACGAGAGGTGGGGGTGTGACATGGATCTCCTGAAATACGGAAAAGAAGACATGATGAAGTTGCACGAGTCTCCTATACGTGTATACTCAGGAAATGATGAGGAGGCTAAGCCATTCACGCGCACCGTTGCTTATGCCGTGGAACTAAAGCTGTATGCAGGAGCTGGGCCACACAATGTCACTCTTCCGATCGGATGACTTCGCCAGTCTAGGGGGAGTTTGTAGAGCCCACTACACGATGAAGACTGACAAAGTCAACACGGAAGAGTCAACGTTCAGATTTTTGGTTAAATTTCGTGTACAGTATTTCGAGTACACGAATTGATCGTGTACTCGAACTTTTTGTTTTAGATTTCGTGTACTCCTAGGCCTAGTATAAATAGACGTATTTTGTACAGGTTTAGGTGGGAATCCCGAGGCAAACGTTCTCTAGACGTATTGAGGCGCTTGTACTCGAAGTTTTGCAATATTTATAAAGTTTGCATTTTTCTACTTGCTTTCGTGTTTCTAACTTGGATTCCACACTTGTTAGAGATCATTGGTGATGTTTACAGAGATAAAGTTTGGATCTTGATCAGATTTCGGACCTACAACCTGGACACCCACGAATATCAGTATGAATAATAGTTTAAATAATAGGGGTTTCCAATCATTTTACCATGGGAAAGCCACTGAATAATAGTTTAAATAATAGGGGGTTTCCTATCCTGTTTTTTTTTCACAAGGTCAATTTGTCCTTCTACATCTATTACTTTTTCAACTAAGAATTGTGGTTGTATATGAGGCTTTGTATAGATTCTATCCACAATTGGTACTACAATTTTTGTACATGTAACAAAACATATAGTTAACAATTAACAATTAATATATCGATAGGTGATAATGAAATGTCATCCAGAAGACATCCACAACAACGATACCCGTGTTTTCATATTTCACCAACCGTCAAGTACATGGCAAGCCATAGCTCGTGAAAACGTGACAACCGCACATTGCTTTTCCAGATCACAAAACATGTAATTTGGTTTTTGTTGGCCACTAGCAAATCAAAAGATTTGTGTGAATCCTTACCTCAAAGGTAATCGAACAATGGTAGTCTATGATGACTCATTGTCTTGATCTTGCTATTTTTAAAATTATGATTTATGTTTCCCTCTTGAGATTTGACAACTTCATCAACAAACCCCACAAGAGATGCCAACGACCTATTAGATGTTTTAAGGTATCTTTCAAATTCTCTTGTTGGCTCTTCACTATGTTTGTTATGTTGACCAAAGTTGTTGTTTTTATTGGTCGAGGCAGATACAAACATTTCTTGATAATCGCTCAATCAGTTTTGACTAAATTATGAAACAACGTTTGAAATTAGAATAACATTATTTATATATGTATATGTGTATATATAATTGTATGTAAGAAAAACTGACGTCCTCGTTTTTCTATCACCATACGTTCATAAATTTTGTTAAACTTTATCCGGTCACTACTTGCCTTGTAATATTTTGAGATGTTCTCACTTGTGTGCTACCTACACACACACTTGGGTGTGTGTGGAAATACTTTTTACACGAAATCATCAGTGAAAGTTCTCTATCTGTTATTATCATACGTGGCTCTATACACTTGTTTAACATGTCTTTTGTACACCACAACACTTGGTGGAAATTCGTTAGAGGATGATTTGTAATTGTTCAAAAACTCATGGTGCTACTTTTAAAGTTTAAATATGTTAAACATGCAATTTTAATTCATTAATACAAATAATCCAAATAACATTAAATTACATAGAAAAATAACAAATCCCAAGTAAAGTTATTGTTGTTATCTATCCAGGTCCTAGATTCCTAAATTTTAATCAAGTTTTCATTAAACATCACTTAACTTGTTACACATGTAAAATATAATTTTTCAAATATTTGTATAGTTGGTGAACCTTATACAAGTTTATAGAATATATATGCAAAAGATAAAATGAGAATGCAAACATGTCTAAATAGTATTGAATTAAAAACATGCATATTTACAAGTTTTTTAAGTATGAATTGGTGGAAATTTGAGTTATTTTAGTAACTTTCGAATTTAATATGAATTAAAATCAAGACTTCTCATATTTTCTCAATTAAATGATGACTTTTCAAATTACATATATTGATTATATGTATTAAGTCAAGGCTCTTGGTATCACCATCTTATAGTATAAATACAAGACAATTGGTCTTGTTTTTTGGTTCCAAGAATACTACATACCATCTCACACAAACTTTGAAGAATTTCCAACTTTCTCGACTCTTCAAGCTCTTGTTTAGATATTTTTTCAGGTGCTAAGTTAATCTCGACAGTACACACTGTTTAAGTTGTTTTACCCTTGGGAGACTAATGTGTTCGTCTTGAGAATAAGCACGGAATTTGTTTTAAGCGAATCGTATTGAACACGTGCCTCAACTACAATCATCGTGTTTACTTTATGTTAATGAAGACTAAGAGAAAGAGATAACAAGTTTGGCATATAAATTACTAATTTATATTCTTTTATTTTAATCATGTATCTAGTAATGTACTAGATTATTTCCTGCTAATAACGAGATTATCGTTATTATTTGTATTTTATTATTGTATTTTAATCAAAATGTGAACCCAATTCCTACAATCTTATAACAGAATTTCATGAAAACCTTATAAATAAGGATTTGGGATCATGAAAGTTAAACATAAACTGAGATTTTTGATAAAAACTAGTAAATATTTTTGAGAAATATTTAGTACAAATTGGTCGGATTTTGTAATTGGAGTACAATATTTAATCCGAATGCTGTGTTACAAGACATATGATTTGATTTATCATTTTGAATTCTTGGGTTTTGATTGTGAATTGTACCCTGGACAATTTTTGGTTTGTTTCAAAATAAGTTTTCAACATGTTACAACCAATTTATTTTGTATAACTTATAAGCTGAAAACGATTCTAGTGTTACTCATTTCTAACATACATGTTGGAACCGATTTATTTTGTATAAATTAATAAACTTTAAAATGATTTTTGTAATCAACTATTTCTAATGAGTATGTTACAAATGGAGTGAACATATTAACCAAAATATGGAATGTTTGGTAAAAGTTAAATTCTAATGATCTATTAAAATCAACTAGTTAGTTGAACGATTTGGTAATCGTTATATTTTCTAACAAGTATGTTAGTTACTATTTTATAAAACGATATTCGAATTCGTGTACTTGATTTTATAATCAAAACATATAAATATAGTTTAAAATCAAAGCAGTAGCAAACATAACAATGTGTTTTAAATGAATAAATTATGAATCTTTGCTATGGTTTGATATTTTGAACCATAAATAGTCTCAAGAGGATTATTTGATGGAAACAACCCGGTGTTATGAATACTTGTGAGTAGCTATTTTTTAGATAGCTTTGTGTCTATTAAAGATTAATTTTAAAAATGAAATTAATAACATCTCATAATTAGCGAATGTGTTTTATTGAGGGATGACCTCAAAACATGTCATATGAGGAGGTCATTTGCGACAACTCCGGACCGGTGGGTTGGATCAAAATCCCGTCAGGCGGAATAGTTTTGGGACATGATTGAATCGGAATGATCACATTATTTACACAACACATGATAAATATGAGAAAAAGTAAATTACAATTAAATAATATAAATTAAATTACATCTTACTTAGTAATTTCACTTTATTACAACATGGATTGGACATCCTTGACACGACCAGGATGTCTTACAAAAATTGACTGCGAAATAGCAAGTATGGAATCTTGTAGCCGTTTTGGCCTTGTAAGGTCTTATATATAAGTTGTAGGGTCCTCTAATGGATCCTATCTTTCTCTCTCTAACAGGCATCGTGCTCACACCTGTTCATCACCTAAGGACATGTAAAATCTGTCAACACTAGGTTGGTGAGTTTACTATTATTTGTTTAAAGAAACTCCTCTTTCGTAAATGGTTTAGAAAATGATGTGTAAATGGTGTTGAAAATGTGAATGACTTACACAAGTGTTCAATCTAACCGCATTACTGAAACCGTCCCAAATCATTGAAGGTGGTTTATATATAGAGCATACGTAGAGCCAAGGCCTAGCCGCCAGCCCACCACCCCTTCGGTGATCAACGATTATGTCCTTAATGGAAATTATATTCCTCCACTTATGCATTCTATTCGTCATGATAAACATTTTTGAGAAAGAAAATATCTTGAGGAAAGAGTGTATGCTTTGTCTCCTGGTATAGGAAAACTTGATTTTTTTGTTTAATTGAAAATCACAAAGTTTACACTCCTTTCCTGTTTGTTCTAACATTTGCTGTCTTGAACCAGTTTTAAATTGGTTCAAGCTATACATTGAAATGTGTTTGTATTGAAACCTCATAATAGATTATTGAGTTAGTTTATTAGTGTGGTCTGTCCTTAATGTCTTATCTGATTCGAGATTAGACCTTTGTACTTGTTCGCGCGTAACGTACTAGCCTCAGCGCTGGAAGTTTTTTAGACTTATGGTACCATCTACGTTACCGTCGGTTGACCCATGTCAACGAATGGTAAATGACTCTTGAAAAAGGGACTTACTTGAGAATTCCTACTCGAATTCTCGATGTGTAAGTTGTGTGAACACGTGTTCTTGTGAATTACCCTATACAGTCCCCTACTAAACATGTTGTTTGTTTGATGTTGATTCCTACGAAAATGTATGTTTTTGATTTGAAATGTATCACAAGTCCTATGGTGGTGTCCGTTCACCTGTTTCTTGGACTCAAAGCCTCAAAATGTTATGATCAATGGACACTTCCTTGTTCACTTTTGTTGAATCCTTGAAACTCATTGGTTCTTGTGTTTGGAATTTGGAAGTCTTAGCGATGTGAGTTGGAAAGCAAAACGTTAAAGAAAAACGGGTGTATGAAATCACACGTGGTTATGGGTCGTCAAAACACTCACTCGGTGTATTCACTTGGATTGAATCCTGTGTTTTCATATATTTATCAGGTAGTTAAACATTGGGTGGTTGGGTGTTTTGTTCTTGATGTGATTTTGGAAAATGTGTTTAAATTTGGTAGTTGTTATGATTAGATTTGAAATTCGGTCTAAGGATCAGTTTTGTCCATACCGATAGTATCGAGAGAATGTTCAACACTTAGCAAATTTGAGTCTCCTCTTCATGCGAATGGCTTGTTCGTACGAATGGCCTTCATTCACATGAATGGGGTTATGCGATTGTCCACTTTCATTCTGGTGATCCATTCGTGGGAATAGGTGTTCACTCGTATGGTTATCACATGCGAATGAGTACATTTTATTTGTGCAAGTGTTCATTCGTCCAGAGGTTCATTTTGATGAGTTTCTCAGGCGAATGAAGTGTCTTATTTGTACGAATGAGCCCTTCGTGCGGCTCATTCACCTGCAGATTCACCAAGAACGCCATTTTTAAAATCGAGGGTTGTTTGCAGTTTATTTACGGCAAAAGTGATGGAAAAACATTTTGAAGTGTTTTGGTGCAAAGGATCGGTACGAATACTCACTGTGCAGCTCGTATTGAACCGAAAAGACTTGAAAATGGTTGAATTCTTTAAATGGAGATGTTGGATATGAAATACACACGATTTGGAAGCTAAAATGGTCCGATTTCATGAGTAAATGGTCGAAAATATGAATGGGGTTCGGAGAGGGTTTTCTTGGGCGAAAGGGGTGAAAATGAGAAAAAATTGTACATGTTTCTTTTATACCTGTGTTGTCGCATGAATCAGTCATTTGCGAATGACTCCCATTCGTACAGATGACTCTCGGTTGGAAAACCTCACTGAATGTGACTCATTCTCCTGAATGAGTGCTCATTCGTACGAATGGCTGAAAGTGTTGAGATTTTTATTATTTAAAAGTTCTTTTTATCTTTCTTTAGGTTCGTTTAGTTAATATATTTAGTAAATTTGGTCGGAAACCTTAAGCTTACATATGTGTTTGTATGAATCGTAGCCCACACAAATACAACATTCGTTTGAACCTCTAACTTTGTTTCTTTACTGAAAAGATATTATTTGAGCATCAAGTCCAAAAACATATTCATATAGGTCGTCACTATCTGAATATCTCGTTAGAATGATATCCAAAAATGTTATCTACTCATATATGATTTTATTGTTTTCCTCACTAGACGTTTGTAGTTTCTTTTGTTTCTTGTTTATGTGATTCTTAGGATTCCCAGTTTGTCTTGGGATTATCCTTGTATTTGGTTTATTATTGTTTTCGTCATCGTCACTCTCACACTACAATATTCTCCATTGTTGTTGTGTACATCCTTAGATTTCAGAACTAATTGCTATACGTATACCGGTTGTCACAATAAAGTGTTGAAAAAATAACACTTTTAGATTTAATATTTAATTATCATTCTTATATCCGTTTAAAATATGTTTTGTATTATATTTTATTATAAATGTTCAAATATGACTTCAGTTTATTTATTAATTAATTTTTTTCTACTCTAATAAACATACATATTTAAACGAAAATTACAAGTGTTGACTTTCACGAACACAATGGGCAGGTTGTGATCTCGACTTATGTTGCAAGTCACATATCAAACATCAATGTAATGATGAGTGCATTAAATGAAATACACAAGAACAAAGGATGACGTCTAATGTTGAGAGCATCAACATGGAAATTCATAACTGTGTTTTGCTTACTATAAATATGAACCAAATACATGTTATTATTGTAAATAATCTTAATAAATTTTGCACATTTATTATAGGATACTTACAATAGTGATGGTCATGTAGATTATTCTACAATCATTAATGTTACTGAAATTATGTTGAGGATTTATCCTTCAATTTGAGAGAGCATCCTAATACATGGTTTCATAATTCATTGAAACAACAATAGAAATGTGTAAATCACTTTAGAAAATGTGAGTGCAATACTTTTGAGCGTTAATCTAGTTGACTATATCTCAAGACTTTAGTGATTTTATACAAATAACATTCATCCTATTGGTGAGGAATGTGTCTACCAAAGTGACTAGATCGAAGAATTATGTTTAATTCTTTTATGACTAAATGGTGAAGCTTGGAGATTAAAAGCATAAGAGTTATGATCCTATATATATAATGCATTGTCACACCTCGAGCCGGCGGGACACATCGACTTTCCCGTCGGGCGAAAGGTTCTCGGGGCGCGATATCATGAGTGATAATCATGATGATCATATTGTTTACATTGCACATGATATATAATGAGAAGATGCTAAAATAAAAAAAAAGTAGAAAGTTAAATTACATAAATTTAGTTCATAATTTAACAATGTAAATCTACTGTCAACATGATAAATATTCTATCTTGTATATGCACAAGTTATACAATATTCTGTAAGTGATGTTCAAAAGTATACAGGTCCAAAGAGTTAGATCCTTTAACTGGTATCCTAGTCCAAAAGTAATAACTTGTTAGTTGACGTGTTCGTTACCTGAGAAGTCATGCAAAAAGATCAAGTCAACACATGGTTGGTGAGTTCATATAGTTTAGTATTTAAAAGTAGCTTTGCAAACCTTTTTCGGTAACAACTTTAACCTCATTAACATCACTTGTAATATCCAGTTATCTATGCTTATATATAGGGCATACAAAAGGGTCGAGCCTACAACATGCCCAGACGCCATCACCACTACATACTAAACTACATATGACATTGTTGTTAATGATAATTAAGCGTTTTACCTACAATTAAATTCCATTTCGTCATATTTCTAAATAGGCACATAAAACATTTGTTAATCCCTTGGTAACAACCTTAATCTCATTAACATCACCTGTAATATCCAGTTCGGTATGCTTATATACAGGGCATACAAAAGGGTCGAGCCTATAACCCATCCAGACGCCATCCCACCACATACTAAACCACATTTGACATTGTTGCTAATGATAATTAAGAATTTTACCCTCACCATTAATCCATTAGTTCTTCAGTTCTTAGATCCTGTAAATTAACAAGTTGGAAATCTCTATTGATTCCTCAAGTTCATCACGCAACCATGTTCAACCATAACATTGGTAAAACATATAAATAGTTGCTTAGTTAAATAAGTAAATAAACATTTAAATAAAATCTTAGACATAATGATTGGGCCTTGGTCAACTCGAGTAGACTAGTCTAGCAATCCAGGTTCTTAGTAGTGGGAGAAAATTTGTAAATATCATCAAGCATGCGACCTATACACAATCAGTCTAGCTAGGACATCTTTTGAAATAGAGGATTTTATTGACCGTTGACCGTTCTTCATCGTTCTTGACTGCTATTGACCGTTCACATGCTATCTTTAAATATTTCCCAGATGTTTCTCAAAACGGTTAGGGAATACTGAAAATATCATCAAACATGCGTCTCATATTCGTTCAGTCTAGTCAGGACATCCTTCAAACCTAAGATTGGCACATGCTATCTTTGCTATTTCCCAGTCAGACCCTTGAAAATAATTCTTTGTACATAGTTCTTTGAAATAGATCGTTAGTTCTTTGACCACACAACTCCGAAAATAGTTCTTTGATTAGTCCGTTAGTTCTTTGCAATAGATGTTTGAAAATAGTTCTTTGTTTTAGATCTTTAGTTCTTTGAAAATAGTCCTTTGAAAATAGTTTTTTGATTTGAAAGAGTTATATACTCATGACGAAGTCTATAATAATAGTTATACATATAAAACATATATTAAGTAAAAGCATTTAAGTAAATATAATCCAAGGAAAATAATTTACACATGCTTCTCAGCACCGTGGTTGTAAATCAAAATGTTTAGAAAATGGGCAATGAACTCACCTGTGTTGTAGCTCTTATGTTTCAACCAAGAAATAATGCGCGCTCGTTTGTTGTAAATTAAGTATCTTCAGCACCTGTGTTGATTTATTATGATTCAAATACTATAAGTATTTATAGTTAAAGTATATAGGGTTTAGGTCTCGGTGTGCGACTATGTGTCCTATATACTTGCTAATGTTTACTAAGATTTTCTTTAATTATTCTATGTTACATACCCTCTTGAATCCCTTATCCGCTAGTTAATAACACTTACGTTTAAATTTTACAAAATCGGGCAGAGTTTCCTCTGTTTTTAGTCCAAATCCAAACAATTTATATTGTCTATTTAAAACAAAATCCCAATCAATTATAATAAATAATTTTCATAACTATGTAAACTTTAAACAAATCCAATTAGATTTATAAATATAACAATTTGCTATTAATTAAAGTCATTCTATTTGAATATTCTCAGTTGTTTAACCATGCCATTAATTTGCTATGGGTTGCGTGTTGATAGCATAAGGTCAAACAACCCATACTTAGTTTGGCTCATTGAATTCCCATTGATCTTACCTTGTTGTTCTTTAGTTCTTTTCAAACCTATAGCCATGTAACAACTCTTTTTACTTAACATAAGTTATCATGTCTCTTTGTTTTGATTATTGAAATCCAAAGTGTTTCAATCCATTGACTTCATAAACCCATGTTTATATGTTTGAA